>APFE030640242.1:77578-115623 GCA_000404065.3 Pinus taeda
ATAGCAGACGCTTCCGCGGACGCTTCGCTTCCTAGATTTTTGGAAAATGACGCTTCCGCGCTCCGCGCTTCCGCTTCGCTCCCGCTTCGTGCAACATTGGGAAAGACATCATCTTGGATCTTGTGATCCGTTGCGCCAACATTTCCATGTTGGGTAGAGGATAGTTATCCTTGGCGGAGACCATATTGAGATTCCTAAAGTCTACACACATGCGGATTTAACTCATTTTTTTCCTTGTGACTACCGGATTGGAAACCCAAGTAGTGTGTTTGGCAGGGGCAATGATTCCTGTACTGATCATCTTTTCGAAGTCTTGCTTAACTAGAGGTGCAAATTTGGGATTTATCTGTCTTAGCTTTTTCCTAAAAGGCTTAGCACCTTCAATTAAAGGGATCGTGTTCCAAATGACATAGTCCTTGTATGCTTTGAGGTCTTCGTAAGACCACGCAAACACATCTCTAAACTCCGTGACCAGTTATTTTATCTTACTAAGTTTCTCTTCAAGGTTGATGTGACTTCCAACCTTGATCATTTTAGGATCAAGTTTGATAGAGGCACAGGTTTCATAGAAATCTATATCTTCATTTCGTGAAAATCTCTTTGCCAACTAATGGTGCTTTCTGTTTCTAATCTCATCTTTGGGTGTAAACTTTGTGTTTTAGACCCAATTACAGCGTACAAATTATTTCCTAGAGGAAGAGTGGTTGGATCACAAGTGTTATTCTTCATCAAGAAGTTCTATTCGTTTATCATAGTGTTCTCCCTTTCATCCTTACCTTGAGCCCCATTATAGGCCCATGGATCACAAATACAAGACATGCCATAAATGCACAGTTTGCATGCTGATGTTTGGGAGCTTCATCTTGGTAGAAATTCAATCACTTTTTGTTTTCTTAGCATCGACCACATCATCAAGTTGGGATTCTTTTGCATTTATTGCAGATGCTGATGATGTTAGCAAAATATGGAATGAGTGATTTGGATTCTTAATTGCAGGAGCCTTAAGCTAATAACCAGGTTGGTGCCATGGTCCAACGTTTACCTTCTTATTCCCGTGCATGGTGTATGTAATGGTTGTGTTCTTAGCAGTCATCACAGGTAGGAGTTTTAAAGCAAGAAAACAAGGAGTGCCAAAACATGATTGCAGCTAGCTCATAGTGGCCCTGTGAGACCAATGTTAATGATAATCTTTACATGGGATATTACTACAACAGATTGTGTTATTCAGTCATGAGCGTTACTAATGCATGTTATTAGATGTTAGCACATTTCTTTCCCAAATATTAGATTTTGCTGAAACATGCTCACATACATGATGTGCTGTTCATAGTGTACTAATGGATAAGTGAATGCATCATTCATTTAGCATTTGAACTTTACAATGCTCTTCTTTTGCATCTTTACTTTTACATTCAACCTCTATTTAAATATTATGTTTTATATGTTTCTTTTAGATGAATGCTGTTCTGGAGAAGATTGCTTCATCAGCCCGGGAATTGGGACATTACCATTCAGGTGAAGGTAAACAAATCATTCTCACTGAATATTATATGGATTCTATCTGGATGGTTTGTCAATAGTGGGATGTAGGTATAATATGAGATTTTTGGAGTTCATGATTAGATAGTATGATATATGTAGCTTTGAATTGTGTGCTTTGTGAAATGGAAGCTTGTTAGTTCACATACATTATTTTTGTTTCTTTCTTGTCTGGAGTTAAGTTTGATTTTTATGTGCTTTCATTGTCCTAGACTTATATTTTGATTCTGATTACAATTTTAACAACATGATAATGGTAAACCTTTTCATTGTTTGTGAAGAATTGAATCTTGCTTTTGTTCGTGTTCATTAATGGTGTTTATTTTCAGGACCTTCATTTCTTAAATCATTGAATTGACAAAGGACTTTTTATTCTTACCAAGAGAATGTTTGACTTTCATAGTTATGTGTAACATAGTTGAAATTGGAAACATGGTAAGTGAACGAGTTTTTATAAGATCCTTATTTAGTCTGTTTAGATAGGTGGGATGAAAATATAAATGGATAATAAGATTGAAAGGACTTTGTACAGGGATGTGTTAACTGTGTGGGGCAAGTCAAGTGCAAAAATTATTACAATTTTTTTTTTAAACATATGTACTAGTAAGTGAGATTTGTTCTAATTTTGTCAAAGTTCTCCAATGTCTAGTCCGATCAATATGAAAATGTATGTCTGTATGTTAGGAATGTAGTATAAATGAGCTTTCAAGGAATTGAAATAATTTAATGATGATTTTTCCAGTAGCAAGTTTTCTTATATGGAACATAATTATAGTTTACTTCATATGAATGACTCGTTATTTTTTGAGATCAGAAGGTTGTGGCATGTTACCCACCAAAATGGGTAAACCCTATAGAAGAAAACTTGTTTCCTATTCTTCATAGCCATTCAGCCAGCTATGTAACCCCTGATAGCCACCACTAGTTGATGACGTGCTATTATATCTCCATCGCCTGCATCAGCCATAGGCTTCTCACCCATCCCGCAAGAGCACATGGATTGAGGTGGTCTTCCTATCCAAAGGTACTTTAATCATTTTGCAATCGGGTGCTTATGCTTGTTTGTATTTGGGCTTTTGGTATGGTTTATGGGGTGACCTAGAAGAAGGAGGGGTTTTGAACGTGATCTTGTTCTCTCACCTTAAATGGGGGGTTAATCTTCAATCCTAGTTCAGTGGGACTTCCTGTAATGACCCAATGGGTATAGGAGGGGTACCATTTGGGAAGCCTTGATTGAGATAGCGTAGTTCCATCTATCCCTATACCATACTTACCACTTTCCATCATACATTACAAGACTTTCACATCCATTATTTGGGTCCAACTGACCATTGGTTCTTTGTGATTTGGCACCCATATATCCTCATACCTAGGTAGGGCTCAGAGCATTGCCCTGGGAGGTCGATACAACTAAAAGGAAAATAAGAAGCATATCATGGCCACAATACAAAATCAAAATAAAGAATATCAAAATGTAAACGATGGCCATGACATACAAATTAGCACATGGGAAAAAGCCTAGCATGAATTTTACTGCACTCCTTATGGCCATCACTCAGTTCTTGAGCACATGTTGCTCCATTACATCATAAAAAGGAACCCTTACATGTCTCAACCGTGATGAGCGTTAAACTGACTCATCACTAAGGGGTAATACGGTTACTATATCATTCAAAGCAAGCTCTAACCCTTGAGCTATGAGTAATAATAGAAAGAAAAATAAAACAAAAATAAAAGGCGCATAGGAGGGGTGGAAAAACAAAGGCCGAGTTGGTAACTCATGCATTCACGATTGCTCCCTCCTTACATTTGTACACTCAAGATGTGGATCCTCATCATGCTGGTCTCTTTAACCATTGCACTTGGCCATGAAGTCTTCTGCCCTTCGTACCATAATTATTATTCACCAACACCTATGAATTGAAGGGTGGACTGAGGAAATGTCACTTCCCCTTGGGGGTTGGAAACACCTAATACTGAATAGGGTTGTCCTTTAGCCACTCCTACCTAGGGAGGAAACACCATTGCAAACTCAAGGCCCTGATTTTGGAAGAGAATCCTTATTTGAAGTATTAAGGGGCATTGTATTAACCCTCCTACAATTACAAACAGAATGTGAATATTAGCATGCACACGAGGCATGCATATGATAGTTACATATGCATGCATCTCATGCACTGCACTAGTATACATATCGACTAATATTGGAAAATATCTAAGTTAGGTTAATAAATCAATTATCAAAGTAAATTCCTAACTTACCATAATATAATAAATAGATCAAGTGAGGCCGTTGATACATACCACCCATATACATATATATCTATATATATGATTAAAGGAAATAATAAAATATAAATTCAATTTATTTGATTTATAATTTAATTAAATAAATAAAATAACTTATTTAAATATTTAATAAAGTGAATTATTAAAAACTATGAATAAAACAATGAACATATTCATAAAACATTATATTAACTAAACAAAACATAAAAAAAAAAAAAAAACATAATATAGAACTTATGTAATTAAAAGAGAAATAATAAAGGTGGCAAGTTCAAAATCCATGAGTCATGTAAGGTATAAATACACTTTAAATGCAAGGGAGACAGTCCAGACAGACTAAGACATTGTAGGTGGCAAGTGGTAGGGAGGAGCCGAGAAGATAGTGTGCAAGGGCGGTGGAGAGATTGGGGTGGTGGAATGGAGCATTTAAGGGAATCGAGGAGGCTATAATAAGGGGGGGGGGGAAGTTTTTATAGAGAGGAGGAATTTCTAACAGTCACTACAGAGGGAATTGAGCTTTCATTGTTCTTGAAATTTTGTGCACGGGGGCTAGAGTACCTCGAATTTGAAGTACTTTGGAGCTGGGTACCAAGATTGTGCCTAGTTTGCCAGGGA
The DNA here is from genome assembly GCA_000404065.3 of Pinus taeda. Taxonomy (NCBI): domain Eukaryota; kingdom Viridiplantae; phylum Streptophyta; class Pinopsida; order Pinales; family Pinaceae; genus Pinus; species Pinus taeda. The sequence goes on from APFE030640242.1 coordinate 82,022, forward strand.
GGTTTTGATCGTTTGGTAACAGGAGCGGGAGTGAGAGTCACGACAAATTGGAAGCATCTTCAACCATAGAAACTCCAAGTAGGTACTCATTGTTAGGATATTCCAACACAGGGGAAATAATTAAGTACAACTTGGTCTAGTGTATAGTTAGGTAAAGCGTGTTTCTTTAGCATGTACTTTTTGTAACTTACAATCTGACGGTCACGATATATTCTAGACATGAAGTGATCTGACAATTCATTCTCTCGTCAATATTACTGACACTTGATCCATGGCTTAATACCCGATTGGTCCATGATCTCTATTTAAAGAGCATGGAGGGTCATTTGTTAGGTGATCGTTCATGAGAGGAGCTTATGTAAATTTTCTTTCTTTTACGTTAATAAATTGCTTGAAGTGGCTGCGTTGGCTCAGGGCCGTGGACTATTTCCCTCTTTGAGGGTTTTAACCACGTCAAGGATACTAGTGTATTTATCTATGATCTGTTTGTGAGCGATGTCCTTTGGTGTTCTATCTGAGGGACTTACCCTGTAAATTCCTACATGGTATCAAAGCTATTCGAAGGCCGCATCCATTGTTGATGCAAATCTGAAGTCAGTACAACTACATCCGACTGTCATTTCCTAGATCTACTGTTTCTGACCGCTTTCAGGCCAAGAGGATTGCTCTATTGTGTTAGGAGCATCTGTTCCAGTGAGGAACCCCTTTTGTTTGACGCGAAAAGGTTTCCAGTAGCCCTAGCTATGTTATTTTTAAGATCTATAGGTATATAGTCTTCAATTTGCAGTTATAGTTATTTATCTCTCTGTTTATTTCAGTTTACAATCCTCTATAATTTTTTCTCATGCATATGCTCTTTTCCGCTGCGCCTTAGTGTGATCTTGGAAAATCAGAAACATTGAGAAAATTATTTAGTTTTCGGTCAAATCTAACTTTAAGCTGCAAGACTTGGATGACTTTTGCTTGGCCGTTTTGGGTTGTGTGGTTTTTTTGTTTTGTAGGCAAAAAATGGTTTTTTCAAGTAAGCACGCACGCTAAAGCTTCAGTGAGCAAAAAAATAAAAATAAGAAAAACCCCCCTTCCTCCTTTCCAAAAATTACTAACCTTTTAAACTAGCTCACTTGGTCCAAGTGACTTTATGAGAATAGAGGTCTTGGGTTCAAATCTTTCTTTTTGTTGAGTTACTTTTTCAAAAAGCACATGTAACTTATGTTTTAAAGTTACTTTATGTAAAAATGTTCTCACCCATTATAAAAGGTGAGTCACCTATAATTCTAAAGTCTCTTTATCTTTTATGTAAGTTATAATTTAGTGAATAATTCATAAAGTATCATTGTAGAAATGACTTTCACTTATTTATAAAAGTGGGTCACATAAAGTAATCTTTTTTTAAAGTGAGCTAATTAGATTAAGTTTGGAGTGGGTAGAGGGGGGATTTTTTTTTAAATATAACATTATAATTCACTTCCCAACAGTCACATAGTTCGTCGACATCTTCAACACCTTTTCTTCAAAAAACCATAACTTCTTCATCTGAAAGCTGTTTTCAGAGCCATTTTTTTTAATTGGCCTAATTTTTCGAGATCTTTCCATTGGAACACTTAGTTTCAACATGTATAGCTTCTGTATTTTCTAAAATGGAAAGTCCATGTCTAGTTATTCTTGACAGCACCAACTACTTTTAATGGCTATCCTACATTGTGGATTTACTTAGAAGTAAAGGTCTTTATAGAATAGCCTCAAGCCAAGAGTGTAAACCTAAAGATGAAGATAAGCAAGCCAAATGGGAAAATAAGCATGATCAAGCCCGTGGGTTGATACAATGTCTATTTCTCCAGACCTTAGATTCCACATCGTAGGAATTGATACCCCCGATGAAGCAATGAAACAACTTAATAAAGTTTTGGAATTAAAAATGAAATTAGAGCCCATCAACTTGAAAATGAGTTGCTTAAGTTGGACCCCAATAACTTTTCTTCCATTGAAGATTTTTTGTCCAAGTTCAAAACCCTTAGACTTCTCTTGAAGGTTTTAAGGTTAAGAAAGAAATGGTAGCCTTATCTATTCCATTCGTATTAAGTTAGGATTAGTCTACACTGTGTTTGTTTCCACCTTCCATTCTACTAGAAAAGCCTTTATTTCTCCAGGACAACACTGCAAGTCCCCCTCTTTTGATGCCTTTTGTGATTCTTCAATAAGAGAACAAGAAAAACTCTTACATCTTGGTCTTCTTAATACTGGAAATTCCCCTAAGAAAGCATTAGCAGCCCAACAACAACCAAATTCAAGGAATCCTAAGAAGCAACATCTTAAAAAGAATGGTCCTAAACCAAACAAGGGTCCTAAGCAATTTCAGTCTCAAGATGAAAAATCAATTCAACAAAATGATAAGACAGATAAAAACAAAGGGAAGAAGATTGATAGACATTGCAAATTTTGTAATCGTGATTGCCACTTAGAATTGAAATGCTTTAATAAGATGGAAGCCTTGGAAGCAACCATGGAGAAGCATAACATCCATTTGGAGCACTCTTCAACTTCAACTTCATCTTCAAGAATAACACTTTCTGCATGTGGTTGTCAAGCATCTCGGTTTGGTTTTGCACTAAAGTAACACACATGAACACCATTGATTCTGGAGCTTCTTATCACATGGCCAAAAACAAAGCCATGTTTTCTTCTTTAATGATTATAACACCAAAAATATATATGTTGGTGATGATAGATCTCTTAGCGTTGTAGGGACTGGAATGATTCATCTATTCAATGGCCAATTTAATGATGTATTATGTGTTCCTACCTTATCCTGCAACCGTCTATCTGTTTATCAAATAAATCATTCAGGTGAAGTTAAAATTGTTGAATTTTCACCTCATGATGTTGTAATTAAGGACCTAAGAGATCCTAAATAAATTTTAGCTACTGGCATTGTTGATGATTCTACAAGGTTGTATAAGTTTAACAAGTTTGGGTCATCAACTCTTCCCTTGATATTTGTTGCTCATAATGATGAAGTGAACAAACTTTGGCATGAGCGATTTGGTCACTTAAACTACCGCTCCCTTCAAAATCTATGTGAAGAAAATATGGTGACAAGGCCTCCTATGGTATCTTGCAGAGATGTTGTTGTTGATTTGGGGTAGCATAGGATGTGCTCTAGCCATGAAAATTAGTGGAGAGGTTAAAGCACATGAGATCTTCAAGACCCAGAAATGATATAAAACTGGGTTAGAAGGTTCCAAAAGACATGGATCAAACCAAATCTAATCTTAGCTGTTGATTAGAGATGTAATCTCGGCCGTTGAAGGACCAACAAGAAAAGCATAAGAAGAGGCTTGAGGGTCAGTTGGAGAATACACCAGAGTGATCAGTCATTTGATTTACTAGAGCAGGGTTGCTAAGTAAAGTTGAATCAGTGATCAATAGCAAGGGGCAGTGAGTACTAGAAAGAGAGGTAGAGATAATGTCAAGAGATCAACGCAGAGGCAGAGAGGCAGATGCAGAAGCCAGAGCAGGCTGCACAAAGTCCATCAGAGACAACGCAAAGGCCAGAGGGCCTGCATCATCCACGCAGAAGGCAAATGAGTGACGCAGAGGGTCCTAGAGGCTGCACAATGCCTCAGAGTGTTGACACAGAGGGTTTTGAGGCTGACACAGAGACCAAGAGGGTTGACGCAGTGCTTAAGTGTTGCTGGAGAGGGTTTCATGGGGCAGGTTTTTTCTAAATACCTGCTTCCGAATAGAGAGGTATTATTGCTGGTTATTTTTCTCTGTCGGGTGAGCCAGTTTGGTACCTAGTTGTAGTAAAGGAGAGACTGCATAATAAGATAAACCCTCAGAATTGCTGCACCGGTTTTCCCAAGTTGGGTATTTCGGGGGATGAGTTGTCCAAAAATAACGGTGTCACTTGTGTGTTTGCTATTTCTTTAAGCTGTGGATTTGTAGATGGTTGAGATTGTATTGTGTTTATTTCGATGTTTATATGTTTAAATAACTTGTTCGTAAGTAACAAGTATGAGAAATAAGCCAGAGAATACAGATAAAATTTCTAATGGTAATACTTGGAAATTTCAACAGGTGTTTGTTCCAGATGTGTACTTGGAAAACATCATTGGGATAGTTTTGAAAAACGTGCCTCTTGTCACGCCTCATCCCTTTTACAGCTTGCGCATAGTGATTTATGTGGTCCACTTCCAGTTGTTTCATTCTTTGGCTACAAGTATGTCTTAATTTTCATTGATGATTTCTCCAGACGTACTTGGGTGTATACTTCTTAAAACTCAAGAGTGAAGTCTTTAACATGTTCTTGGCCTTTGTTGAGAAACAATCTGGACATCAAATTCTTAAGCTAAGATCTGATAGTGGCAGAGAATATGTTAACAACAAATTCATCAACTTTTGCACTAAGCATGGAATTACATTACAACATGCTGTTCCATATACTCCACAACAAAATGGTGTAGCTGAAAGGAAGAATCGCACCTTAAAGGAAATGGCTAATTTTATGCTTCAAGCTAAAGGACTTGGTCTTAATTTTTGGGTAGAAGCAATTAACTGTGCAAATTACATAGTAAATCGCACTCCTACTAAGGTTTTATAGAATATCACTCTAGAAGAAGCATGGAGCTCAATTAAACCAGATGTAAGTCACTTTCGTGTTTTTGGAAGTGAAGCATGGGCTCATATTCGAGATGATAAACATAAATCCTTCGAACCTAAGAGTGAAAAATGTATTTTTGTTGGATATTCTGAAGCTGTCAAAGGATATAGACTTCTTCAACCTAAATCCAAAAATGTTATCATTAGTAGAGATGTAAAGTTTGTTGAAAATATATCGGCCTATGAGCCTAGTTTGGTGGATATACCACCTCTCTCTATCCCTTCTACTTCTAAAAATATTTCTTCTTCAGATGATGACAACGAGGATGACAATCCTCCCCCACCTTCTCAGGATCCTCGTTCAGCTCCTTAGCTTCCAAAATTACTCGGGATGCAACAGGTGCTCTTGCAGGTGATCCTACAGATCAACGTCGTACACGTTCTCAGTTTGATAGAGCCTCTTCTTTACTGGCTCAAGCTTTAGGAAATTATGACCTGACACCTTTGCAGAAGCTTCAAGCTATCTAGATTGGGACACAACTATGAATGAAGAATATCGTTCATTATTGGCAAATGATAAATGGGATCTTGTTCCTCTTCCAAAGGGACAAAATCTTGTTATAGGTTTGCAGAACCAAGTTTGGACCAGATGGAAAAATTGATAAACATAAAGCTCGTCTTGTTGCTAAGGGTTTTTCACAAGTTGAAGGCATTGACTATATTGAAACCTTCTCCCCTGTTGCCAAAATGAACTCTATCTGCCTTGTTCTTTCCTTTGCTGCCTCTTTCAAATGGGCAGTCCATCAGATGGATGTTAAATCCACCTTCTTGCATGGGGACTTGCCTAAAGAAATCTATATGGAACAACCTCGTGGCTTTATACAAACATACTCCAGCCTTGTATGTCGACTTAAGAAATCCCTTTATGGTCTCAAGAAAGCCCTTCGGGCTTGGGATGCCAAAATGGATAGCTTTCTTTTAGATATTGGCTTTTCTAGGTGTCATTCTGACAATACTGTCTACACCAAGAAAGTGGGTAAGTCTCTTATCATTCTTGTTCTTTATGTTGATGATCTTATTCTTACTGGTAGTGATCCCAACCTTATAAACCATGTGAAGTCCAACCTTAAAAAGCAATTTGAAATGACAGACTTAGGACACTTGCATTATTTTCTTGGTCTTCAAGTCTTGCAATCCAAAGAAGATATTTCCCTTTCCCAGTCCAAGTATGCCTATGATCTTCTACGCCACTTTCACATGGAATACTGTAAGCTAGACCCTTCTCCCTTCCGGTTTGGAGCCAAACTTTCAATCACTTGTACTTCCCTTGAAGTTGATGCTACCTTATACCGTAAGCTTGTTGGAAAACTTTTGTATCTGACCCATACCCGTCCTGACCTTTCCTTCGCTGTTGGCCTTGTTGCTCAGTTTATGCAAAACCCACATGAAAGCCATTGGAAAGAAGCTAAAATAATACTTTGTTATGTTCGAGGTACAATTTAGTTTGGGATTCATTACAGTACATACTGCAGAAGCATCTCCTCTATTGATTGGTTTCACTGATTTTGATTGGGTTGGTGACCCTGATGATCAGAAGTCTACTGCAGGTTATGTCTTCACTCTTGGTTTTGGACCTATTACATGGGCATGCAAGAAACAAAGTGCCATTTCTCTTTCTTCAGCGGAAGCAGAGTATCGTGGCGCCATTGTATCATGGTGCCATTTCTCTTTCTTCAGCAGAAGCAGAGTATCGTGGCTTCGTCAGATCTTGTTAGAGGTTGGTTTTAAACAACAACATCCGGCTACACTTTGGTGTGATAATCAAAGTGCCATTCAACTATGCAAAGTTCCAGTCCAACATCAGCGCAAAAAACACATTGAACTACATATGCACTTCATCAAAAAGCTCATTCATGACGATGTTCTTGAAGTGCAATATTGTTCAACCGATGATGAAGTTGCAGACATCTTTACAAAGGCTCTCACAGAGGCAAAGTTTAGTAAACTTTGATTTATGGTTGGAGTTCAAGAAGTTGTCACTAAGGGGGGTAGGCTCTAATGCCTCATTCCTTCAACTATTGTGTAATCTTTGTACATCCTTCATTCCTATCCCAAGTTGTTCTTAAGGGGAGATGTTAGGATATTCTGACACATAGGAAATAATTAAGTACAACTTGGTCTAGTGTATAGTTAGGTAAAGTGTGTTTCTTTAGTATGTACTTTTTGTAACTTACAATTTGATGGTTACGATATGTTTTCAATATGAAGTGATCCGATGGATCCGACGGTTCATTCTCTCCTCGATATTACCAACACTTGATCTGTGGTTTAACACCTGATTGGTCCATGATCTCTATTTAATGAGCATGGAGGGTCATTTGTTAGGTGACCGTTCATGAGAGAAGCTTATGTAAATTTTCTTTCTTTTACATTAATAAATTGTCTAAAGTGGCCGCGTTGGCTTAGGCCGTGCACTGTTTCCCTCTTTGAGGGTTTTAACCACGTCAAGAATACTGGTGTATTGATCTATGATATGTTTGTGAGAGGTGTCCTTTGGTGTTCTATCTGAGGATCTTACTCTATAAATTCCTACACTCAAAATCAAATTGATAAATTTTGATATTCTGAGCATTAACACTAGTTATACCCTGTTAAAATGCCTAATTTAGAGCCTCACAGCCATGTTGGGTTCAGGTGTGTCATCCCAAAGAATCATCAAATCTAGTGGAAAGTGGCAGAATGTCCTGGGTACAGGAGGTGCCCAGGGTCATGTGTGATGTGCTAATGCTACTGGGAGGCCTAAGGCTCTTAATGCTTCACCTGTGAGTGCCAATATACTTCTTTGGTGGCCTAGGTACTTGTGGGCAAGGTGCCCATGACATGGGCTGTTGAACTACCTGACAATCACGACATAGATTCTTGTAAAAGCAAAGAGTGGCTAAAGGACAACTCTATTTAGGTCAAAAATTAATTATTTGTGAGTCAACAAATAATTTGAGAGAAATTAATTTCTCTCCAATTGGAAAATAATAAAAATTCGTAGGTCAAAAAAGAATTAATTTTTGGAGGTCCTCCACCAAGGGAAAAATGGATTTTTTTAAGAAAATTTGATCCCTTGGACCTTGGTGGTTAAGTCAAAGTGAATTTTTTGAGGATATTAGTCCAAAATATTATTTTTTGGATTAATAAAAAAGGGTTTTTAAGAGAAATTCGAATTTTTCCTCAAAATAAAAGATCAATAGTGGAGATCAAATTATTTTCAAAGGAAGATCAACAGGTGAGATTATTTTGATGAGGATCAAGCCAACTAGTCGTTATTTCCACGTGGAGGGGTTTTCTCATTTTCTATATAAGAAAGCTATCAAGCTCTTCATTTCATCTTTGGATTATGTAATCTGTAACTCTTGTACTGAGCCTTACTCTGCTGGAATTGCATTTCTCATAATAGAAAGACTTTGGGGTTTCAATTCATGGTGTTCTTCTATTTGCTGATTTGTGGTATGTGCTAGTAATTTTTCATGCTCTATATTATATGCGCTTTATAAATTGTTATTTCATTTGCTGCAAGACGAAACATCTATTGGTACAAGTATCTTGCCTTAGGTGTTGGGTTTAGATCTAGACCCATAGATCTAGATCCTTCATGGTCCAACTGCTGAAATATGAAACTAGATTCAGTGTTCATAATGAAATTTTAATCATGATTTTATGTAATTAATGAAAAGAAATAAAAATAAAATTATTTTGTTATGCTTAAGGCATGGGTTTTGTGCTCAAGGAATTTTATTTTGTAGATCAAGCTCCCACTGTGAGCTATTAGGTTTGGTCATTACGTCATAAAGTCTATTGAGTCAATGTCATGTATTGAAGACCCATTTGGGCATGTTACATATTGTAAAAGGAGAATTTATTTGAGTCATAAATGCTCCAAGACCTTGTCACAAGTGCTCCATCTAGTCGGCCGTCAAAAGGAGATGAAGATCATTCAAAAAGAGGATGTCAACCTACACACTTGCTCAAGTCGGCTTATTTCTTGGGCAGGCTACTATATATAGAGAGGACTTGGCCTCACTTGAAGACCATTCGATCAAGCATCCAAAAACAAGAGATCAAGTGCTAAAAACTCAAGAGAAGAAGCCTATCATCAAGCGAAGTAAGGAGGAGAAGAAGCTGAAATAGTTTTGATCTATTTTGGGGCAAATACCTTTCACACGTGGGAGGAAATCTAGTGTTATTTGATGTAGAAGAAGCCGAAGTCATCACAATCATCTTAGAAGACCAAATTAAGGAAGAAAAACAAGTCAACTTACAAGCCAAATCACTAAAGAAGGAGACTCCATCTAAGCGAAGGGAATCAAGGGATAAAATATTAGTGTTGATCCCTCACATGTGCTGCAACTGGGGTTTTTGAAGAGGCTGAGAGTTTCAGGTCTGAGTCAATACGTCGAAATAAGAAGGGAAGCCGAAATCTAAGGTGAAGCAAGCAATTTGACTAGCGTTGACTCAAGGAAGAAGAATTCGTTCAAGGAATTCTTGTAACTTGGTCTTGGAGAGGTTAGTAAGTCAAGGGTCTTTGTCTTGGAATTCATCAATTGAAGATTCTATAAGAAGAAGAATTTGTTTGGGTTTTCCTTTCAAGTTGGAGAGGCTTTGGCCCTAGTTGATCGCCTACATTTTGTGTTCCTTGTCTCATGCTCATTTATGATTTGATCACTATTTGATGATAGAAAACATTAGCATAATCAAAGTGAAAAAAAGAAGTTAATAAAAGACTAAGCAAAGTTGCATAACAAGCAATTATCATTCAGAAATCACCTCATCCCTCTGCCCTAGATTTCTCAACATGGTATCAGAGCTAAGGTGACAAATCAAGGAAGGGCAACTCAATAAGGAACACTCAAGCACTAAAGGGCTGAAGTTCTAGAAGGCAATCAAAACATCTAGAAGATCATCTCATCCTCAAAACATATTGAAGACAAGGTCCACATTATCTTCTTGAAGGAAGTGTCAAAACCCTAGATCGATCAACGAAGAAGTCTACACTAGAAACACTCTCGGGATCCTCGCTAAAGTCATCATCACAAGGAAAGAGACCTCAAGAGACCCTAATTCTTCTTGAATTGAAGAAATCCTCAAATCAAAGCATCTTGAAGTATACTCATCCAAGGGAAGCAAGAAGAAAGGAGTTGTTGGCATCATCAAAAGTCTCAAGGTGATCTCCACCTCGTTGGAGTCAAGGATCACTTTTGAAGAAAATCATCTTCATGAAGAAGAAGTTTTCTATTATCTATATCATCATCAAATTCAAGAAGGTAACAGGTTGAAGGAGCATCTTCTCAAGTAAGTACATTTATGTCTTCATCTGAATCTATCAAAATGTCTTTTTGCAAGGCAAGCAACAAATTGGTTGGGGCTTCAAACTTTCTTGCATGGAAGAAATGACCGATCTAAACCTCATAGAAAATGAGGTCATGGAACATGTTAAGGGCGCAATCAACAAACCTCCAAAGGAATATGCTCTAGCACTTGCAAGAAGTAATCTCATTAGGACAAGAACTTTACAAGATGAAGATATCAAAAGAAGAAGAAATAACCTCATACTTTATGAGGATATCTAAAATAAGGGACCAACTACAAGATCTGGGAGAAATAATGTCTGACAAAGAGATGACTACCATAGTACTAAATGCACTACTAGAGGAATGGGGTAACTTTACATCAAGCATTTACGAGAAGAAGGAAGCTACTCCATTCAAAGATCTATGGTCACTATGTAAAATTGAAGAAACTAGGTTGAAGGGAAAATCTTATGTAGGATCAAATGAGAAAACTCAAGCATATCTGCTATGGCAAGAAGAAAATGGAAGTTTGGGAAATTTGGTCCTCGGAAAGTAAGAAGAATATGGCAAAGATTCAATGCTATGGTTGTCAAGAATATGGGCACTACAAGAGAGATTGTCCTAAGCTCAAGAAGGACACCAACAAAAGAGGAAGGGAAGAATCCTATATCATTGAAGAAGTGGAAGAAGCTGAAAAGAAGAAAACCAAAAAGGAGGAAGTAAAGGATCTCTATTGTGATTGAGATAGTCTTCCTCACTTAGTGCTTTTTCAGGTTTTTCTATTGTAAAATATATAACTATCATGGTAGGAATCATTAGAAGCATGATAAGATACATCATGTTTGGAGATGGCATCATAGAAGCATACGAGTGAAAGTAAGAGCTCGTGAAATCATCATAAAGAAGCATGAAAGATAGCTGAAATAAAAGTCTATGGCTGTTACCTATAGAAGGATGTAGCTCTTGGTAACCTCATTAGAAGCATAAGTAGTACTTATGGGAAAAAGAAAGTCATCTAGTATAGAGCTCATCATACATCATTCAAAAGGAGGATATCCAGGATAAGGATGATCAAGATCCTCTATTGGAATCTTCATTGGAAGGTTCACTTATTGAAGAAGCAAGTGTCTCGGTGAGAATTCCAACTTGTGTGCGATTCATGGGATGATGTCAAAAGAAGTGAAGCAGGTTGAGGGATTGAAGTTCTTTCAATCAAGGAAGTTGTCGAAGGAAGTCTAGATGACCAAAAGGGAAAAGATGAGGTATGTGTGCCTGTATTTTGATAAAATTAGGTCATGTCATATAGTTGCAGATAGTATGGATAGTTGCTCTACTTCATGAGCATGATCAAAAGAAAAGGATCTCCTACTTTGGAAGGATGCATGAAGACATGAGTCACACATTGTCTAAGGTGAAATCAACCTAATAAGTCCTCGTATGGAAAATGAGGAGGTTGACAAAAAACAAAGGAAGTATGGTTGGAAGTTCCTAAGATGCAATATGTGAAGGCAATAAGCAAAGATCGTGAAAAATGCAACTATGAAGAAGGCAATCAATGTCCAAGAACTAAAAGTTTTGACTATGATATCTCCATGGGAAAGATATGAAGATTCTGATAAAGTTTGGAAAATCAAAGGGACCCTTGACTTTGTGTATCTGTTGGAGACGTGTCAATGCAGGATGTTTATGCAAATTGGGAGATGTCATGTTGAAAGACCATCACAAAGGTGATCTTGATTTAATAGTTCATTTTCTATTTATGAATAATATTTGGATGGGCTAATCCAGGGTTTCCAATGGAAGAGCTGTAGATGTCATCTACAATTGATATACACGTGGTAGGATGAAAGATCCTGAAGAAAACATGGCATGAAGAAGGTAGCAAGGCATGAAGGGAGGCCAGATATGGACTAATGGATCGCTTTCCGATGAAAAGAATGATGACATGACTAACAGGATTCATGATTGAAAGTGATGGATAGCCTGTGCCCTACAAAGAAGTCCAAAGATGTAGGATTCATATTAATGAAGAAGTTCATGACATCGAAAGAGGAAGTCCTACAAGCAACTCGTTGTCTCATGATCTCCACCCAAAGAGCTGCTGGAAGCAAGTCCTTGGTCAAGGGGGAGCTTGGTCAAGTCCCTGATTAGGAGGGAGCTTGGATACATTCCTTTTATAGGAATGGGTACATTCCTTCAATGGAATGGGTATATCGTCCCTAATTGAGAAGGAGAGATAGACACATCATTCTTTTATTCACTTGGGAAGATAGAATGGAGGATCGTGTAAGCATTTGGCATCCGATACTCTTTAAGGATGTGGTAGAGAATCCAAGATAAGAGTATTCATAGAGGACTGATATTCTTTGAGGACTAGGAATCCAAGATAAGAATAGTCCTGGTGGAACAAGCGGAACATACTTTGAGAGAACCCGAGTGGGGTATGTTCTGAGAGAGACAATGATGAGGGTGTCTATAAATCATTGGTCTCGCTAGCATTGTACTCTAATCTTGTGGAGAGATAGAGCGGTCAGTGAAGGCCTTGCTATGTGAAAATGTTGGTTACCAATCTGACTCTTCTTTTGAGAATTCTTCAGATTGAGAATCTCCAACTACCTTGTATGGATTATGCATACCTCCCTGCTTAAGAGGGAGTGTTGTAATCTAAGTTGTAGGCAACGTAGGGCAGGAGGCATTTTCCATACAGAAATGAGTACAAAACGTTGAAACGCGTGTGGTACGGTCGTGAAACGCGTTTCAGGCCATACTGCCACGTTTCACGAAACTGAAATGTGGCCAGTACGGCCGGAAACGCGTTTCATGGCCGTACGACTCACGTTTTAGCTTTTTACTTGTGTTTTTTTATTTTTATTTTTTATTTTAATCTGTTTTCTAATTTATTTTTAGGTTATCCTAGTGACTTCTAGTTGCTTCTAGATGCCTGTCTAAAAATTTATAAAAGTGAACTTTTGCCCTAGTGTTGATATGTAGTTCATCAAGAAGTTTGAGGCATGTGCAGTTCATGGTAATGTTAAATTCTTAAAGTAAAAGTGATATTCTCCTTTATTTTTCATTTTCATCCTTTTATTTAGATTTTTAACATTACCATGAAATGACTCAAGATGTTTGAGAGTGGTTTCGCCCTCATTGGATTTCATATGGAGAAAGTAGAATTTTAGATCTCACTCAAAATCTAGCAGACTTATCTGTTTTTCAGGATTTCACGATTGGGGGGATTGCAATGTTTCCATTAGATTTTATCATGTACTAGGGTATGGAACTTGTATTTAATCAAGAGAACCAAGCCCTCTATGCAGAGGGGAGACTCCCAATAATCAAGAGCATGTAGGGTACTAGGGTATGAAACTTGTATTTAATCAAGAGCACTAAGGTCGTTCGACTATGTAGGAGGAACTCCCAATGCAAGCACGAGACAAGAAATTAGAAATTTCTTGTGGCTGATTTGGATATTTCTAATTTTCATTATGCGATCATTCATGAGTAAAGTGAATGTAAATTTAGAGACTTATAGTTATGCATTGACAATTGACAATTTTATCATAATGTATAAATTGAAAATAGTACATCATTATGCTTTATGATTGCACATCTTTCTTGAATGCCCTATATATATATATAATATATATATATATATATATTCGTGTTTCCCTGCATTTCGTATCGCTTCCCGTTTCGGAAACTCGTACCCGTTTCCCTGTTTCGTGCAACCTTGGTTGCAATATGTAACTAGGTTAGGTCTTCATAATGACATTTGTAATCGTGATTTTATGTAATTGATGAAAAGAAAGAAAAATAAAATTATTTTGTTATTTTTGAGGCATGGGTTTCATGCTCAAGGGATTTTATTTGGTAGATCAAGCTCCCATTGTGAGCTATTAGGTTTGGTCATTAAGTCATAAAGTCTATTGAGTCGATGTCATGTATTGAAGATCCATTTGGGAATATTACATATTGTAAAAGGAGAATCTATTTGAGTCATAAACCCTCCATGACCTTGTCACAAGTACTCCATCTAGTCGGCCTTCAAAAGGAGATGAAGATAATTTGAAAAGAGGTTGTCGGCCTACACACTTGCTCAAGTTGGCTTATTTCCTGGTTAGGCTACTATATATAGAGAGGACTCGGCCTCACTTGAACAACATTTGATCAAGCATCCAAAAACAAGAGATCAAGTGTGGAAAACTCGAGAAGAAGCCTATCATCAGGCGAAGAAAGGAGGATAAGAAGACGGAATTGTTTTGATTTGTTTTGGGGCAAATACCTTTCACTCGTGCGAGGAAATCTAGTGTCATCTACTGCAAAAGAAGCCGAAGTCATCTTAGAAGACTTAATTAAGGAAGAAAAACAAGTCATCTTACAAGCCGAATTACTGAAGAAGGAGACTCCATCTAAACGAAGGGGATCAAGGGATAAAAGATTAGTGTTTATCCCTCACAAGTGCTGCAACTAGGGTTTTTGAAGAGGCTGAAAGTTGTAGGTCTGAGTCAATAGGCCGAAATTAGAAGGGAAGCCGAGATCTCTTGTGAAGCAAGCAATTTGACTAGCGTTGACTTGAGGAAGAAGAATTCGTTCAAGGAATCCTTGTGATTTAGTCTTGTAGAGGTTAGAAAGTCAAGGGTCTTGGTCTTGTAGAGGTTAATAAGTCAAGGGTCTTCGTCTTGGAATTCATAACTTGAAGATTCTATAAGAAGAAGAATTTGTTTGGGTTTTCCTCTCAAGTTGGAAAGGTTTTGGCCCTACTTGATTGCCTACATTTTGTGTTCCTTATCTCATGCTCATTTATGATTTGATAACTGTTTGATGATAGAAAACATTAACGTAATCAAAGTGTAAGAAAGAAGTTAATAAAAGACAAAGCAAAGTTGCATCACAAGAAGCTAGCATTAAAGAGAAATTACTTCATCCCTTTGCCCTAGATTTCTCAACACCAACAATTCATCTTTTAAGTTCAAATAGAGATTTATAGGTATGCTAGACCTTGGTCTCCAAGTTCACGGACTGTGGAGAAGAGTTGACGATGTTTGGATTTCGAGGTTTCATTTTGTAGGGTACTTTGCAGGAGAGTTTGGGCTGGTGATTCATTTAGATACATCATTTTAAAATCTCTCAAAAATACAATCTCTCTCTCTTATGCTATAATGAAATTTAATATGCTAGCAAGAGAAAGTTTTATTTTGTAAATAGTGTAAACATTTGTAATTTTTTGTGTAGCATTGGGGTTTTATTTCAAATGTTGTATATATTGGGTATTTGGGCTCTAAATGTTTTCATTTTGTAGGTGAGGAATCAAGCTCTTGAAGAGAGGAAGGCTGATCCAGGCTCTTGAGTGTAAGATCTAGCCCTTTTGAGTCACTCTTGCCCAATGTTTGTGCAGGGAAGGAAGCCTTCCGACCCTAGAAGAAGGCTGCATCCCTTGGAGGAGGGTTTTATTACTTTGTGAGGGCCTTTTCTTTTGTTTGCAGGGTTCGAGTGCACTTGAAGGTAGCCGCAAGCAAGGTTGTGGGGGAGCGCCCCCACGGTCCCCATCCCAATCCGCGCTCCAATCGGGAGTGACTTCGGAGCCGGTTGGGAGCACGCTCCCTAACAAAAAAAATCGCTCCCTGTTTTTTGCCAATTCGATTTAGGGAGTGTTGCTCCTGTCGCTCTGGGAGCGATTTTTCCAACCCGGGAGCGGTCGGGGAGTGATTGCTCCCGACTGCTCCCGGGTTGGAAAAACCGCTCCCGTCCGATGGTGTGAGCGACGCCCGCGCGGCGTAGGAGAGGGCAACGATGGCGTGGAGAAAGGAAGGGGAGGGAGGGGGAGGGGGGAGGGGGGAATAAATAAACCCTCTCCCTCTCATTATTCATTTCATTTCTAAGAGCAAGAGAGTGAAAGAGAGCAAGAGACTGAGAGAGAGCAAGAGAGAATTTGGAGCAAGGAGAGGAGTTGGAAGAGCTTGCATGGGGAGATTGGAGGCCAAAGAGGTAGGATCTACACTCTAATCTAGCAATTATTTTTTTACGTTCATTGCTAAATAAATAAATAAATTTTTGTTATCTATTTCCCATTCTCTTTCCCATTCCATTCTTTTGCAGATTCAAATCTTCAAATTTCAAACATCATGGTTATATTTCTTGGCATTTTCTTCTTCTTGGTTCCTTTCTTGGTTATTATGGTGTTGGGGAGTAGAAAAAAGAGGGATGAACATGAAGAAGAAGGGGATGAAGTGGGTTATAATGGATTTGATGAAAACCCTAGAGAGGAGTACCTTGGTGAGGAGGAGCTGGAGGAGAGTGAACATGATTCAACTCAAAAAACTAAACAAGACCTAACCCCATTGTGGAAATATGTTACTAGGCCTGAAGTAGGGAAAGGGGGTGGAACCACTAAATTTCACTGCCCCCATTGCAACAATAATTACACAGGTTCATACACTCGTGCCAGAAAGCACCTCTGCGGGAAAAGGCCATGGGATGGAAATAAACAAATAGGAATCGAAACTTGTACAGGTGTGTCAACAACAGAGAGAGCCAAATATATAAGGGAAGAGGAGGGAGCCCAATACAAATCTAAAAGATCAAAGGGTTTCTTTCAACCAATCTCACCATCACATGCCCAAAGAACTCCGTCAACATCCTCCTATGGCAGTGGATATGGAGGCAGAGGGTCACCAAACATCTCTTTAAGGTGTAGGACCATATCAGATTTCCTTGACGAAGGGTGTAGGAATGATGTGGATTAAAAGATTTACCGGTTTCTCTATGCATGTGGGATACCATTCAATGTTCTTCGCTCACCTTATTGACATGAAATGTTTTTTGCGATAAATGATGCCCCCAAAGGATACAAGAGCCCTGCGTATGACAAGGCTAGAATCGTTGGACTTGATCATGAAAAAGCGAAAATATCACATTCTTTGAGTAGAATGACAAATTCTTGGACTGAGCATGGGGTGTCCATTGTATCCGATGGATGGATAAATGTAAAAGGCAAGCCATTGATAAGTGTTCTTGCTGTGTCTGTTACTGGTGCCATCTTCCTTTTAGCATATGATTACTTAGAGAAGTTCAAGATTGTCATCAACATTGTAGAACCATTACTTGAAACAATTGAACTTATTGGGCCATAAAATGTCATCCAAGTCATCGCTGATAATGCTGCTAATTGTAAGGCAACAGGAGCAATTATTGAGGATAAAATACCCCAATATATTTTGGTCTGGGTGTTTGGTTCACACAATGAACCTTTTGATGCATGATATTATTAAGAACAAAAACTAACAATACAAATGGATTGGTGATTTGTACAAGAGAGGCAAACAAATGATAAAATTTATTACAAATCATAACAATACTGATGGGCTTTTTCGTAGACACTCAAGATTAAGATTGCGAAGACTAGATTTGCTAGCTATTACCTCATCTTTAGGTGCCTTTTGAAGGTAAGAGAGTCATTGGCTAGCATGGTATCAAGTCCACACTTGCAGATATTAAAGGAAGGGGCTTCAAATGCAGCTGATATGCAAGGTTTTGAACAGGTGGAGGAGACTGCTCTTGATGGTCAGTTTTGGGCACGTGTGAGGCAAGTGTTGGAATTCACCAAGCCCATTTATCACATGATTCGTTTTGCAAATACATATAAACCAGTGATTGGGGAGGTGTATGAGCAGATGGATACCATGTTAGGGCAAATAAAAGATGTTCAGAAAAATGATCCCAACTTGTATACACTAATTCACAATTGTGTGTGTACACGGTGGAATAAACTTAATGTTCCATTACATGCCTTGGCGTATATCCTTACGCCAAAATACTACTCTCCAACTTGGTTGGGCCAACCTGCACCTGGGGGTGGGGTTAGGGTCAAACCCCATATGGATCCAGAGGTAGCTACAGGATATATGGAAGCATTAGACAAGTTGGTACTTGACAGGGAGGAATGTGCTAATGGTGTCTTGAATTAGGCAGATACTTCAGTTGCACTGGTTTGTTTGGTTCTTTGCATGCAATGGAAGATAGAGACAGATTTGATGCTCTCACATGGTGGGAAGCATATGGCGGCATGGGACTTTTGCCAAAATTGGCAAAAAAGTTCTCTCACAGGTTGTAAATACTTCTTTTGCAAAGAGGTGTTGGAGCACCTACAACTTCATACTTAATGTGAGAAGAAACAGACTCAATGAAAACCGAGCAGAAAGTTTGGTTTATGTGTACTACAACTTGAGGTTGTTGAGTCATTACTGTGATCAGGCTTATGAGGATCCAACATATAAAATTTGGGACAACCACTCAGAGGACAATAATTTGGAGGATGGCATTGTACATCTTGTGGAACTGGAAGCAAAACTTATGAGAGAGGAAGATGAAGCAATAGCCATGCCACCCCCACCATCCAATAGCAGTGCTCGAGTTCCAAGTCTTGCTCCTTTGTTATTGCTGCCTCCATGTACATCCTCACATGGAGGGCATGTGGCTTCTGGTTTTGGTCGTGGGACTATGCAGGAGGGGACTCCTAGAAGACCACCAAGACCTGCTCAGAAATTAGACGTTATTCGTGGTAGCAAGAGGAAGATGTAGATGATAGATTTACTTGTCTTTTCTAGTTTCTAGTAGTTTTTCAACTGTTGACTCTTTCATATTTATTATGATATTTTTTGTAAACAATATATGACAATTTAAGTTTGAAGTTTGAAGTGTGAAGTTGGCAATTATAACTCATTGGTAATGAATTATGAATATGATGCTTCATGAAATTTGAAATTTTTTTCATTTCATTTCATTTTATAACATTTCATTTCATGTTAGATATTATTTGTTGTAATGGTTACACTTAGCTTACAAGTACAACTTTGGTGATCAATGGTGATAAATGTTATATATTGAATTTTGAAAGCTTGAAACTTTAAGATTGATGAATCATAATTCATGAGACTCAATATGTTGTATGTTACTAACTTGTGGACGTGGTTGATGAAGATTATAACTTCTAGATGATTGTTGTTATATGATTCAATCTATGTTTTTTTTAATGTTTTTTTATGTCTAATTCATCATTCTACATGTTTTTGTTGACATATATGCATCAAAATATATATAATATATATAAAACGCTCCGAGATTCGCTCCCAAACCGGGAGCTTTTGAAAATGTTGCTCGTGCTCCCGCTCGTTGTTTTCGCTCCCGCTCCCAAGTAACCATGGCCGCAAGCCTTAGGAGGGTTCTCTTCCCCAACGGTAGGCTCTAGGAGCCTCTTCTCTCCTTTCCACAACCTCTAGGAGGCTTGCGTCAGGCAGCCGCAGGCCTTTAAGGGCTTGTAGCCCTAGGCCGAGCCCTTTTAGGCCTCTTCTCCCCAACCGCAGGCCTATTTGGCCTTTTTTCCCTAGGTCATAGCCCTTGTAGGGCCTCACATCCCTAATGTTGAGTCTCTTTGGTATGTTTTTTGACTTTGGCATTTTATTTTTACCCTAGCATTGTTTTTTATAGGCTTGGGTAGGTTTGCTTTTGTGCTAATA
The DNA here is from genome assembly GCA_000404065.3 of Pinus taeda. NCBI lineage: Eukaryota > Viridiplantae > Streptophyta > Pinopsida > Pinales > Pinaceae > Pinus > Pinus taeda. The sequence goes on from APFE030640242.1 coordinate 101,472, forward strand.
GTTGTGGTTGCAGGTCGGCTCAAGTGTTTGGCAAGGGTTTGAAGTAAGCTACATATCATTTTTGCCATTGATCAATATTTTTGTGAGCTAAATCCTTGTTTTGAAGGTTGATCTAGTCATTTAATGAGTTTCATCTCACTTAGGAGCTCAACTAGTCATCAAGTAAGGTCATAAGGCCCAAGGTTTTGCTCTCTAACCAAGTTTCTTCCTCACTGTTCTATGAATGAGATCTGAAGTATGTTGTTGACAGTGTTATAAAACTGATCCATCCACTCTTGAAAGCCTTAAAAAGATACTCATATAATCCGATAATCATCGCATAACAATCTCAAGTGATAAGCCAATTCTTGTGCTCTTAGGTTGATAAGTTTCTAGCAGTTTTGGAAATCTGATATCTTTGCTTTTGTAGTCTAATATAAGTATTCGACAGTTCTAAAAGCTCACCTAAAGTGGCTCTAAATCATAATAATTTATTTCTAGCCTTAGTGGCCTTGTCTCTCTTATGTTGGATCATTTGCATAGTGTCGATCTAGTGGGTACAAGATCTCTCAGTGTATTTCATTCTCCTTGCATTTCATCATTAGCATAGTTTTGTTCTTGTTTCCATTTGCATCTCAAGATTGCATCTAAGTGCTCTCTAGTATCTGAGCAATATTAAAGAAATTGTGCTCAATTATTATTTTCTAAAGAAGAATCCAATTGCATATCTTGTTGTGAAGCTTGAATAATTGTTAATACTCTAAAGTGCTCTTGATATTAGTATTTTCTCGAAATAGCGCATTGTGGCAAATTGCTAAAGTGATAAAATATTGTTCGTGCTTCTTATTGTGATCTTTTAAAGAACCTTGAGATTGCTAATTGATAAAATCACTTTATGCATCTTTCAAGCATTTCTCATTGTCTCACTTGGTTTCTAATTTTCACATTGAATCAGTGCTTCTTGCTTTTCATTGTCATTATTTTAGAGCACTGGTATTGTTAAGTCATTGAAATTGGATAATCCATTGGAAGTTGCTTTTCTCATTGTTTCATTGAATAAATTAGTTTTGATGCACTTTAATTAGCAAATCAAGTGGTCCATTGGCAGATTTGCTTTAGTGAGATTTGTTCTTGCAATTGCTCTTCAAGTACTTCTTTTATGCAATCGACTTCATTGGATCTTAAGTAATTTAACTTGAAGTAGTTAAAAGCCATCTAACAATCTTACTTAAAGCTATCACTCATATGTTGCATATCATTCTAGAATTAGAATTGCATCTATAAAACATACCTCCAAGCATAAGCTTGGTTGATAGAAAGATAGGACCCCCCTTTCTCTTGCCTTGCGATGCTTGGTCCTTGCACTAAGGTTAATAGCAGTTACCTTGCATTCTCCTGTGTAATCCCTTGTAGAATGGAGGCACCTGGGTCAAATACAATCCAACTTCTATTCATTTGTGATCTGGGCGGTCCGGGATGCAGGTGTTATCACCAAAAGGAGAATTCAATGACCATTCGTTCACCGGAACCAGAAGTAAAGGAAGTGTGAGGCCATAACGTCCTTCTTGTGGGTATCTTTCTACAACCTTCTTGTGAGACTTGCTTCAAGACGACTAAATTGAGGGTTATCATCTAGAGTAGGCATCCTAATTAAAATTAACCAAGAGCTTGCATCTCACTTTGTTTGTAGGTGTTGCATCTCATATAGGATAGTTTCTCATCCTAGCAACAACTGTTCATCCTTTAACTTGGTATCTTAAATCATATTGTGCAAGTAATTTCAAATTTGACTCCTAAGGCATTGGTCTCCAATTGATAATTTCAATAAATCTAGTCAAGTTGTGCTAAATAATTAAACTTGGCCAAATTATCCTTAACCATGTTGCTAGGCCATTCAATTGTGTCCTCGGAACTCATCATCTTATTCCTAGGGACTACCTCATTGTCGAGATCAGAGTGACAACCCGTGCCTTGAGCGTTGTCGCAATCTCATGTACAATTTGAGTGACAACACCTGCCATTGGTGAAAATCCATAAAGAGCATGGGTTAGTCGCTGTGGTGACAATGGGCCACATGGTCTAGTGCTTGCCTTTAACGGTACCCCTCTACAAAGCCTGCTAGATTTGCGGCAACATGGCCTTTGTGGATTGTTGATCCTTATGTATTATTTTGTAGCTGGTAAACTTATGATGGTAAAGATCCTATAATAGAAGGATGGCTTAATAGTTGGGTTCTTTTGTTATTGGGCACCCAAATATGTGCCATATTCTTGTTTTCATCATTGATTCATTTATTTGGTGGAATCAACTAGGAAGCATGAACGATAAAACTAGGATGAATCAGAGATAGTATTCAGCATTCTTTATCTTCCAATGCCAAAAGGATGCCTATAACAACATTCGATACATAGGCAGAAGCATTGAGTGTGACTTTTAACATAGAAGGCCAACTGAGGGAATTGACCCTTAGACCTTTTGCATGAAGCTTAAATCACTCAATCACTTGAGCTAGCCAATCAATATTGATTTTTATATTTTTATTTTTATAGACACACACATACACAGAGACACATGATGTAATGTGAGTATTTTATATATATATATATATATATTAGCTTGTGTTAAAATTGGCAACTAGAGAGACATGATGTAATGTGAGTATTTTTTATGCAAATATATATATATATATATATATATATATTAGCTTGTGTTAAAATTGGCAACTAGGGCGAAATTCCACCTTGGGACAACTCATTTGATGGAGATGATGATTGCATTAAATTCCTCTATTCAAGAGTACCAAAATTGATATAAAGATCATCTAATTTGGACAAGTAGAAGTGTCTTTTTGAATTTATGACCATACATGTGCAAATTGTTCAAGTCGGCCGCATCATCATTCATCATGTAGGGTCATGAAGCCCAATGGATGTGTCACTTCACCCTCAACGACTTGTATAAATACAAGTGACCTCTCGCCTCATTTGGCATCATCTCTCACACATTCTTCTCTCTCCATCTCTCATTGGTTCGTACAACTATTGGGCATTCTCTCTCTCTCAGGGAGTCTTTGACCAGTTTTGACTGTGATTTTGGATTGTTTTTGTTTCTTTAGGCCACATTGCTGGGCACAGGAATCGAGAAAATCTGGGCACTTTGACCAGCATTGACTGAAACTTTGACTGCAGAAAATCAGAGCAGACTTTCTCTTTTCTTTGACTGAGTTTGACTGGACTTTGAAGTATTGTTTTGGGCTGACTTTGACCAGCAGGGAAGGCTGAATTTGACTGTGTTTGACTGAGTTTCAAGTGGACTGTTTGACTGCTGCGTTGACCATTTTTGACTTTCTGGTTAGGGCTGAGTTTGACTGCAGTTGACTGCAGATTTGACAGGGCTGTTTTAACTTTGGTTTGGCAAGTCAATTTTGACTTTTGCACTCTCTCTCTGTGCTGAAGATTTAATATAATAATAAGAAGAATTGATCAAAGGGTTTTCCCCACATTGGGGTTTTTCCTTGGCATCCACCAAATATGGTGTACTCTTGTCTTCGCTTGTCTTCTGCATTTTACTTTGTGTTCTATCTACAGTTACTATCAATGTGATTGCTATCGGAATCTAATTTGGAAATTGTCATTGTGCTGCTTAAAGTACATTGAAGTAATTGTGCTATGCATTGAACATACAATTGCTATCTAAATTTAACAGCTTGGATCTAAATCCCCGGGAAACTCCTGGGCACTTTCCCTCATTCAGAGGATGGTACCTAGTGTAAAGCAGACGGTGTAGACTTAGCGCACCTGATTGTGTGGGAATTGAACTAGGGACTTAGACAGGTTGCCGGATTACTGATAATGTACTGACAACAATGGCACCAACTGATTGTGCTAACCCTTGGAAAATCTTGCGGGATCCTTGTTCTTCCCGAGTATCTGGATAGAGGGAGGCTCAACTGCGAGCCACAATAGTGGCTGGTAAGCCTTAGGTACTGTGGCTTTTTACATAAGCTGTGTTCAGATGTATCAAATCTAAATGGTTGAATGGTATTTGAAATTTCTATGTTTCAAAGTGTGTGTGTGTGCGCGCAATCTTTTCATATTTATGCCATTTCCCAGCTGTGTCATACAGAAAACTTCGTTTTGAATATTGGCCTTGTCTGTGTCGTATGTCCTATCTGTATTAATGCATCTGAGCTTATTTAATTTATTGTCATTGAAAGCTTATGCTAGCAAGTTAATGCACATTCTATGCTACCAGTCGACATAATAAATGCATGGATAGCTAGATTAGAATCCTTTGGAAGTCCTGATCCATAAAGTGGTAATAATTTCTTTGAGGAGTTTGCATTCTTTTCCCTCTGCCAACAAGCATGATGATAGATCGCATTCTCAGGAAAGTGGGAAGAGCAAATATAGAAAGTTAATTGGACAGTGTTCAATATCACATACCATGATAGCAGTTCAATTGAAGCTATATCTGCTGGAATTGACTGACTATGTTTGGCCTACTCTGCACTGAATGTGAAGCTCCAGTTTTCAAGCCCAATCAATCAATCAGCATGAGTGCACAGCTTGAAATACCCTATGAAATATAGTAGGAACTAGCTTTTCACCAACTAGAATATTCCTATAAACAGTTTGATTAATAGGGAAAAAAAGCAAGTTGCAAAAAATGAGGTCAGCCGACATGTTCCAAATCCGAATAAAATCACGAACTTCAAGCTGCCGAAATGGTAAGAGAAAATCCCCTATATATGATTGTATTTTGAATTTGGTCAAAGCAGGTGTTTTAGAATGATTTATTGTCATATGATATATCACAAGGGACTGAGCACCACCTCTTGTTCATCCTTGTAGTTTGAATTATGTTGTGGGTGGCATCTATCATTTGTTCTGACCGCTCTGAGCTCCATATGATATGCTTGCCTGACTGGCTGACTAATAGAAGATCTATGTTCCTCAAGATATACTTTTCAGGTTGGACATATCAGTTGAGGATGAAGCAAACTCTAATGTATATGCTTTGGATTTAGCAGACAGATCCCTTTAATAGTATTCTGGTTAGCTTTCTTTATAAAGGTGTTGGTAAACTTTTGTTGCATTTTTATGGGAGAGAGATAAATAGATTTGGAGACAAATTGAATTATTTCCTTTCACATGAACTTATCAGGCCCCAGAGTGCCAGTCAAAATGTATATTTGTCATTTATCTACCCTGTTTTAGTTGCCATCTAACCATGGAGTTTTAATTTAAAAAACCATTTGGTGGGAATTATACGGTGGAACTTTATCCTATCTAAGGAGTTACTCTTGTATATATCTCTGGATTTGATTGCTTCAGGCTATATTTCTTCTGATCTAATGAATTGTTTCCTTTCTCATGAGCTTATCAGGGTGCTAGTCAAAATGTATATTTGTCATTTATCTACCCCGTTTTAGTTTCCATTTAACCATGGAGTTTTCAATTTAAAAGATCATTTGGTGGGAATTATATGGTGGAACTTTATCCTAGCTAAGGAGTTATTCTTGTATATATCTATGGATTTGATTGCTTCAGGCTATATTTCTTCTGATCTAATGGCATTGTAATTTCTGTCCAAATGGAAACTAATTCTGTCTCCAGTTTAATTTGCAGCAAATTGATCGTGGAATCATATTTTGGTCCTTATGAATTCCTAAAAGTTCTAAAGATTTATATTTGTCTCTGTGCAGAGGATGGAATTTACCTATCATATGCTGATTTTCATCCTTATACAATGCAAGATTTGGCATGCACTAAGGAACTAAACCAATGGTTTGTGAAGCAGTTTGATGTGGTAGGTCTTTCTTTTGGATTTCTTATGCTTTATTTCTTTTTTCTGATAATGAGATTGTTGTTTTCATTCTAAATAACTTAATTTTCACATTGCTGTCCTTCATATCCTGATTTGTGTTAGAATTTATTGCATGCACCTTCTTTTACATACCCCCCTTGATGAATGTTCTCAAAATCTTTATCTGTATTTTAATACTGGCCTGGGATACTAGGGGCCATCCCGCCTTGTTGCAGAGGAGGGTAAATCAAAGTGTTCATGGGTGAGCCTTGATGATGTTACAAATTGCTTCATTCGAGGTATTTCTTTTGTTTCATCATATCGTTTCTGTAAACTTGAGTAATGGCCCAGAGATTTTCTTTTTTCCAATTCAGTACAACTTTTTGTTGATTTATTAACAAAGATGGTCGGAATGAGAAGGTTCATTCTCAGAATGAAATTGAAGAAATTCTAGAGTGTACATGTATTCATCCATAGGACGCCACATGTCATGATCAGTTGGAATTTCTATTTATCTGAACTATTCATTTGCTGATAATATCCACATTCTTGCCAAATACTTTTATTCTCTCTCAAGAATCTGATATAGAGGAAGCTCTGGCAATTATCGCATTGAACCCATAAACTATTAATTTTAACAGTAGAACGAGGACCGTTCACAAGAGTTTTAAGGTAGAAAAAATAATTTGTCCAAATACATTGAATATTGTTGCCATAATCTTGTTGCTACTTTCAAGTCGATTGAATTGTTGTTGGTTTGGAAGATATTGTCTAGTTGTAACAATGTTCAATTCATTTGGATGTGAGAACTATCTTTGAAATATTATAGAAATATTGATGAAAGATTGTAGAATCCCATGATGATCAGCACTGACATGTTTTTCCACCACATTGATTATATTGGCTTTGAACAAAGTTGTTGCAGTGTTGTTGTTATAAACCGTGAATTTTTCTGCCTTGTGCTACCTCATAGAGACTTGGTTCAGCAGGCCACACAGAGTCTTGTCTCCACATAAATTTCTCGTTGAATGATTTGAGTAATTATTTGGATACCTCCAACTTACCCTCTAGAAAACCTGATCTGTAAACTGCTGTGGATATTCTGCTGGAAGAGTTCATGGCAACAGATTTTATAATATTCCAAAATCTTAGATTATGCATATTTATTTCCTTAGATTGCAGATTAATTAATTACTAGGTTTGTTGAATTTATAAAACAACTGAAACAAGGAAATGGAAGGAATAGGTGCATAAAAACACCATCCACAGAAATGAAGGCAAGATTTTCCCTGGGAAACCCAATATGGTCGAAAATCCAGGTAGAAGGTGAGCCCTATCCTCTTCATTCCCTACTTCAGTTATAAAGATGCACATAGAAGGGAATCGGCACTCTTATGGACCTACCTTTGACACTGGCTTGAATAACTGCCACAAAATCCTCCCTTGTTATGCTTTGAAAATACCGCACCCAAATGTTTTGCTCAATTATGGAAATGATACACTAGAAAAGAATGGAACCCCTTATCTAAGCGGCTCATTATTTAACATCGCTCGATAGGCATCTAGGGTTAGGGGCTTGACTTCCTTGGCCCTTAGTATGATAAGGCTTTGGACCTTCTAGAATCTTCTTGAAAGTCCTCACATGGCTAGCCCCACATGTGTGAGTAATGGGGGCTGATGTGGCATCCACTCGTACCTTGGTGGTCAACTAGGTAGGTTAACTTGCAGGAGGCATAACTTCCACACATGAGCTCCGATTGTGGTGATCTTTGGATAGAGCGAAAGGTCTCAAAATGTTGATCAATGTTAAGGTTATGGGCACAAGTTCTAGACCTTGCAACCCCAAAAAACATCGTTTGATGCCTCAAAATGACTCCACAAAGTTTTAGAACCCAATTTTCAAAACTGGTAGTTGCCACTAAAATTGGGCTTGTTACCCACCCAAGTGGGTGACCCCAGTAGAAAATCTTTCTCTTGTTTAGCTTGCTAGTGAGCAACCCTATGATGATCTATAGATAACTATCTCTCAAAGCCTTCCAACCATGCTTTGATTAGTGCTTTTGACATTTAGCTTACTTCTTGAAGGAAGGTGTGTCATCTATCATAAGGTACTTTAGCCATTTTTGTAATCATGTGCTTTCATTTAATGGTAAGGGTATTCTAGTATAGATCACTAATTGAGTTGGATGATTGATTACTCTTGATTGTATTCTTGTTCCCACACTTCACCTTGATGGTTATCCCTTGCTCCTACTCTGGTGTGACCTTCCTTGAGGCCTTTCTTTCCACTATTTAGGACAAGAACAAATAGGAGGAACTGATTGACAAAGTGTGTCCATGATAATCCATACTACCATTTTCCACTTACCCCTTATTATCGGTCTCCATTCTTTGGGTTGAATGTTACTATCACTGATACTGGCTCCCATTTTTCCTCTTCTTTGAGTGAGGGACCAAAAACCATTTCCTTAAGAGGTTGTTGCAGCTGAAAGAAAGCTAAAAGCCTATATACCACACTATAAGAAAATGATAAAAGGAAAAAGGTGGTTGGCACAATATTGTAGTGTGTGAACAAAAGCCTAGCGTGAGCTCTATCCCCTCATTAGCCCTCACCCAGTTCGTGGCATATCATGATATATCTAAATAAAAGGAACTTTGGATGTGCCAACCTCGATTGAGGCTTGTAACCCAAGCTATGCTATGCAAACAAAATAAAAACATTAAAGTAAAAGGTGCGTTAGAGGGGTGGTAAAAATAGGTTGAGGAAAGGTGTAACTCTGGCCTCACGATTGCTCCCTCTTAATATTATTCACTCAAGATGTTGAAACTCCATAAATAGGTACCAAGGCCATGACGATATTCTATGAAGTTGTCCCATTCCATGACCACTTTTGATATGGACATATTGATTGATGGAAATAAATGTTCCTCTTGTTAGGGATGGAAGGACCTAATAGGGCCTTTGGATAACCCTCCCATATCTAAGTGTGGTAAGTTGTTTACAAATCATTCGCTAGAAAGACATTTGAAGACAATGCTTGTGTGAGGTACTTTTGTGCCTTTTGCATTAAATATGGTCCAGGGTGATACTTTTATGATTATTTTATCTATGACGATGATCTCAATTGATTTTAGAGTATGTTTTTGGTGTTGCTTCCTAGTTACACTTGTTGATCTCTTGAGGGATCACTGAGACTTCTCCAATACCTTGATGAGGATGTCTAGCCTAGAGTGATGACACTTCTATACCCTGTTGCCACAACATTGATTGCCTTAAGATGAACGTTGAGCTTTGGGATGGATCTAGCAGATATGTTTGTAACTTTCTCCCTCTTTGGAAACTGAAACACTGCATAAAGAAGTTAGGACGTTGCCAAGATTGATGATGTACCCCATTAAGCCCAAGATGCCCCTAGGTTGACCTTGCACCTACTTGATAGACGTTGCCTTGTTCCTTGACCCTTTGGATGATGAGGATGATTTATGATCCCTTTGGACGGATGGTTCTCCTTCTTGATGATGACATCTTGCTCTAGGGTTAGGATGTCACCATTGCATTGCCTAGAGTGATGACATGGGCCTTGTTGATGATGATGTGTGGTTGAAGGGAGTTTTGACTTGGAGATGTACCTTTGATGTTTGAAGGATGGCTTGGAGTGAGGAGCACTCTTAGACCCATCCTTGGCACCTTTCTTGAGGAGGATTTTCATTTTTGGACGATGATATCATACTTAGAGGACCTTTTACTCACACATGTGGGTTGAAAGGAGGCTTTTTGTTATGTTTTTACATTGAGATAGCTATGCTCTGGGTTGGTTTGTGATCTTGGGTACTTGTAAACACTTTTTAGGGCTTTAGTGTAAATTAAGACTATTTCGACTTGGTTTCCCTCATATAAATATAGTGGAGTTACTCTGGCCTTGTACCATTGTCTCACACACTCATTTTTCTGTCTTAAGGAGTGGGCACTAGTTTTCTCTCTCTTGGACACAATGGATTATTGGGAAGCGAATTGCATTGATAGAATTTTTTTGGATTGACGAAGTGATGCTTTGGTGAATGGTGCTAATTTTTTGTGAGTAATTTTCTTCCATCTTGCTAATAATGTAGAATTAAGGTTTTTATGAAGTCTTCATGATATTTTGTATCTTTATTGGCTCTAAATTATCCATATGCAAGATTTGTTACGAAGTATACATCAAGGAAACTTAGAATACTATTCCTTCACATTAAGTCTCCTTTTTGTGAAAGTTGCTTGGGTTAGATTCAAAGGTTCTACTCTCTCTCTCTCTCTCCAACCAAGGTCTTACACCTTTTACCTCATCCTTTTGACTCGATATACACAATTGATTGAAGTCACTAGTCATTGTGTCAGTTGTCTCTAAAAATTAACATTTTCTTATTTCTATGGTAAACTAGGGTTAAGGTTTTGCAGAGTGCATTAAATAGCATAAAAGATGACTTGTTCATTACTGGCGTAGAGAGATTGATTAGTGGTTGCAAGGAGGATCTCGCTATGGAGTTTGAGATGAAGTACATTGGGCTGATGCATTACTTTTTGGGGCTTGAGGTGTGGCAGGAGGAGGGGCATACCTTTTTGGGGCAGGGTCAATATGCTGTGGATGCATTGAGCAAATTTCACATGGCAGACTGTAGACACATGTCTACACCTATGATCACCAATTGGAAGAAGCTTCATGCTTCTGATTCTAGTTTGATGGATCCCACATTGTATAGGCAACTTATTGGGTCCTTGATGTATCTGGTCAACACTAGGCCAGCTATATGATTTGCAGTGAACACACTTAGCCAGTTAATGGTTGAGCCCAGGAGGGTGCACTGGGAGCTGCAAAGCATTGGGAGCTGCAAAGCATGTCTACACCTATGATTACCAACTGGAAGAAGCTTCATGCTTCAAATTCTAGTTTGGTGGATCCCACATTGTATAGGCAACTTATTGGGTCCTTGATGTATTTGGTCAACATTAGGCCAGCTATATGATTTGCAGTGAACACTCTTAGCCAGTTAATGGTTGAGCCCAAGAGGGTGCTACGTGCAAGGCACTCTTGATTATGGTCTGGACAATAGGCAAGGAGATGGAGTGAGGTTGGCAGGTTACACAAATTCAAATTGGGCAGGGTGTGCTTCTGACAAGAAAAAACACTTCAGGGTGTTGCTTTAGATTGGGTTTGGCAGTGGTGTTGTGGTTCAGTCGAAAGCAAAAGTCAATTGCTTTGAGCTTTTCTAAGGCTGAGTATATGGCTGCTAGCCATGCTAGTTGTGAGGCCATTTGGCTTCGCAAGTTGTTGTATGGCCTATTTGATCAGGAGTTGAGAATGATGGATATTCACTGTGATAATCAGAGTTGCATTAAACTCACAGAGAATCCAATGTTTCATGATAGGTCAAAACACATTGACATCAAATATTATTTCATCAGGGACTATGTTCAGAAGGTGGTAGTGAAACTAGAGTATATATCGACAGATGAGCAGGTGGTTAATGTTCTCACGAAGTCCTTGCCAAGACGCAAGCATGTCCATTTTAGGGACAACATGGGTGTGGTGAGAAACACTTTCCTTGGTAAGAGGGAGTGTTGATTTTTAGTGTACATTGTACAAGTGTTTTCCCATGGGGTTAGTCTCTACCTAGGGAAAAGTGTCCAAAATAATTCTTTTCCGAAGTGTGACTTTATAAAGTGAAAGTGACTTTATAAGTGGTAAAGTCAATGTTAAATTATAAAGTAAAAAATGACTTTAGACAAAGTACAATGTGGGTACTTTATTTAATGGGTGAGTTAAAAAATAGAAAGTGTGTTAAAATTGGCAACTAGGGCCGAAATTCATGTGGGCGATCTTATTTATGGCAGCAAATATTTTTCTTAGATCCCTCTCATCGAGAGGTGTAAGATTGATCTAAAGATCATCTGATTTTGATAAGTATTCATGGAGTTATGAATTTATTTGTGCTATAAGACAATTTGTCAAGGTCTGCCAGCAACCAAATAAACCCCACATGTGCTCAAAGTTTTAGTATAAAAGGAGATGACTTTTAGTAGTGCCGGAAGGTGCAACACGATGCAACACAGTGAGGTGCAACATGATGACGAGGTGCAATACAATGATACGTGATGGGGTCACCTTGGAGAATCAATTGGAGCAGCATGTCTTCAACTGAGCTCAACGAACTCATGTATCATCTTCTTAAAGATGATCTATGCTATTATAAGTCAATGTGTTGACTTCTGTTGTATATGTACTATCTCTCTCTCTCTCTCTTTGCTGAATTATTGAAGAATATATAAGAAGAATTGATCAAGGGTTTCCCCACATTGGGGTTTGTCCCTGGCTAGCGCCACATCTTGTGTCCCCTTGTCTTGGCTTGTCTTCTACGATCTATGTTTAATTGCTAATCTGGAAAATATATTGAGCTAACTATGTGTTGTGGCCACAACCACCACCCTATCAAAACTTGCCTTGGCAACAATTTTGAATGGGTCCCCTAAAAGTTGGTCTCCTACCTCTCCGAATGATCTGTTTAGTCCCAGAGGGTTAAACTCATCGCCGAGCCAAGTCTCCAATCCTTAATGGTCAAGACCCCCCTTTTACCTAACCCCTGTTGCACGGTCCTCTCATCACCCTTCTTAACCTTGCATTCATTTCCTCTATCGGGACCTTTCAACTCAAAGAAAAACCTCCTATTGCACCTTACTCCCTTATATAACCATTTACAAAGGAAATCCTTCATAATTATGCATAAATCACCGTTTTTCGCTTACCACAATAAACATTAAAACGCATTGAACACATGGCTTCCGGACTCGACAGTTTCATTAACCGAAATGCATGTATTTTGGGTCCAAAGTTATCACAATATCGCAATCGGCCCGATCCAAAGCTTTTATATGAGGCGCACCACTGTTTACTGGATTTGCCAATTATTATGAATTGGAGTGTATAGCATTTCAAGTCCTTGTGTTTTCGAAAAACATTGAAGTTGGGGCTTTTCAAAGGGAAATCATATATTGTGAACCCGCCAGGGCTATTAAGTGCCATTTACATATATTTCGGGTCCGCCTACTACGATCCTCCACCGTTGATCTACCCCTTGTGGATCCAACAGTGCACGCAGATTTCGGGTGAGCTAGTTGCTCGAGGAATACCCGCCTGAAAAGCGGTATCCTCTTTCCTCTAGCTGCCACGTGTTGTTTGAAGAATGGAATCGGGGCCATCCTCGCAATATCGGTTACCACTTATGACCCCTTCCGAAATACCATCCGGCTTTGTGTTTTGCGGTGATTTTCAATATAAATCGAGTTTTGCTTGTAGAACTTAATCTATGAATATATTTAAAAAAGGGTTGTTTCTTTCACGTTTGATGTAATATATGTTCAATAGAGGCAAGACTTATGGTTTAAAGCATTTCTGTTGTATTTTTATAAGCATGACTAGTGTCTATTATTTCTACAGGCAAGGAGTAACGGATGCATAAGCGGATCCGAAGAACCCTTATATGTGGATGTGTTCTGTTGAAAGAGATGACCTTTGGCATTCTTAGTCGGTTTCCAGGTGTTGGTTACATATTCCGAAAGCAAAACTGCCCCAGATCTCATCATGAAGAGATGACACAGTGATCCTCTTCTAATCAACACCTACTCATTTCCCCAGGAAATGAAGCGTTCTAGTGACCGGAGACTCCTGTGTCAGCAGGGACACTGATGGCTCTACCTCTGTGTATTCTGATCGGTATATTGAAAAGAACAGGGGAAGACGAAAGGTCAGGGGGACTGAGGCATAAATACTACCACTAAATAGGAGAGAAGGGCTTTTTAGTTTTGGGAAGAACAACTTTGATTATTGTGAATAAAAAGAGACTGTTTAGCTCAATAAAGAGCCTGTGTTTTAGATTGATTTTCCTCTCTTATCATGTGTTTTGATCAGAATGTTGTCGCTGGTATAAATGCAAATGTATATTTGTTTTGTGCATATTGATGACTTACAGTTCATGGTTATGCCTGGTTATTTGAATATGATTCAATATCATGGTTAAAAAATGAAAGGTTGCTGACTCAAAACTCTGTTGGACATCAGTTGCAAGCTCCTCTTCCATAAATGGAATGCGTATATCTGTGTGAATGATTGGATTGTAATTAAGTATTAATGTAGCCTTGTTCTTATATGAACTAGTAATTGACTCATTTAGACTTGGAATTCATATATGATGTTTAACCTCCCTTTGTCATGCTCCTGCAGGGTAGATTAGGATAGTTAGGACATAGACTAGAGTAGTTAGAAATAACTTAGATAGGAGTTGATACATATAGGTTAGCTGTTTTAATTTTGTTGCTTTAATTGAAGCCTTCTTC
>APFE030640242.1:119250-143419 GCA_000404065.3 Pinus taeda
TCCATAAACTCATTCGCATTGATGTTCTTGGTGAACTTCCGTCGAGATATATGTTTTGTAGATAGCATGATGGGCTCATATATGGTTGAGCCTCACTGGATTGGTGCCAAGAATCTTCCGAGATATCTTCAGGGCACAATCTCTCATGGATTGAGATACACTACCGGAAATGTGAAGCTGCATGACTATTCGAATGCTGACTAGGCAGGCACTATGGAGGATCACAAGTGCACTTTTGGGTGCTGATTCTCTTTGGGTTCTGCTCGATATCCTGGATGAGAAGGAAGCAGAAGACAATTGCTTTGAGCACCACTGAGACCGAATACATAGCTACGAATATGATCTCGTGTGAAGTTGCTTGGTTGCAGAAGCTCTTCAGTGAGCTATTTGACACATGATGGATACCAACGTGATTCTCTGTGACAACTAGAGGGGGATTTGATTGTTGAGGAATCCCATATTCTATGATTGCTCAAGCATATGGACATCAGATACTACCTTATCTGGGATATGGTACATTGATGAGCAAGAAGGCTCCATCGCATTGGGATTGATGTACAAGTTGCAGACATTCTGTCGAAGCCTCGAGGAAAGGTCAAATTTGTGACTTTCCAGAACGACTTGGAGTTGTTGAGAGACACTCTTATGAGGGTCCTGCATGATGCATGCATTGAGCTCTGGGAGCTCCAGGGGGCTTGGGGTACTTCTTGGAGCAACAAGCGACCATAGGGCGACTCACCCTCCCTTAATGGTGCGTTGTGTATAGGGTGAATGGCTCAACCTTCCCTTGTGATACCCCGTGGCGACTTAGGGACAGGATGAGTGGTTCTCTTATCGAGGCATCCTACCCAATGTTGCACGAAGCGGGGACGTTTTTTGGAAGTGGGGACGCGGAAGTGTCATTTTCCAAAAATCTAGGAAGCGAAGTGTCTGCGGAAGCGTCTACTATATATATATATTTTGCATTTATACTCAAAATAAACATCCCAAACAGGCAGAAGCGTCCAGGAAGCGTCCAAAACAGGCGGAAGTGTCCAGGAAGCGTCCAAAACAGGCAGAAGCGCGCTTCGAAATTTTGGAAGTGTGCTTCCGGGGACGCTTCCTTACGAATCCACACGGGACGCGCTTCGGGCCTTAGAACCGGGGGGGGGGGGATGCGTCCTGCAACATTGATCCTACCTACCCATGCAGTCTGGGACTCATGGGAGGTACCTCTCATCTGGTCAATGAGTAGGGAAATGGGGTTAGGGACCAAAGTAGTACTATCGATGGACACATCGTTATATCTATCGTACTCCCTATGCTATGATGACCTCCATTGATCTGGGATCAATGAAACTGATCTGGGATTAGTATGAGTGGTTTGAGACACTCTCTTTTGATATTGATATGGGATCAATTGGAACTGACTTTGAGTCAGTAAGAGTGACATAACTCACTCTCTTGGAAATGATCTGGGATCAGTAAGAGTGGTATGACACACTCTCTTCATAAGGAATTGACTTCGGGTCAGTAGAGAATGGTATGAGACATTCTCGATCAATTCTTCTTCTTCATGGTTCAGCAGAGCAGAGCTCAACAGAGTAGAGAAGTGCAGGGCACTAATGGCAGAGATAGTATAGTCTGGCAGATGGATCAGCGGATGGAGTTCTCCCTAGTTGATAGGGAGTGTTAAAATTGGCAACTATGGCCAAACTCCATGTGTGCCATCTTATTTATGGTAGCTGATATTTTTCTTGGATCCCTCTCATTGAGAGGGGTAGGATTGATCTAAAGATCATCCGATTTTGATAAGTATGCGTGGAGTTATGAATTTATTTGTGTTATAAGACAATTCGTCAAGGCTGGCCAACAACCAAATAAACCCCACATGTGCTCAATGTTTTAGTATAAAAGGAGATGACTTGAGAGTCATTTCACACTCACTTCACCCTTGATTTCTCTCCCCTTGTTCTGGGTTTTAGTGGAAGAGAAATCTAAGAGAGGAAGCCCTAAAATGCAGAAGGTAAGGGACCCCAGTATGAAGCCCTAGATGCAGTCAACAAGGCTACTCACTGCCCCATACGTTGGTCTCTACAAGCCCTAACACAGTCCTAAGGTGGATGCCCTAACGTAGTCCTAAGGAGGATGATCTAGCAACAATTCAAAGGAGGAGACCCTACTTCTATACGCTGCCTAAAGGAGCCTAGCCGCAGTCCTAAGATGGAGAAATAACACGATGGAGTAGGCCCTGCTCACGGCCCTTATACATAGATCTAATCTGGCCTAACCGCAGGTCTGCCCAGCCCTAACCTAGCTGTCTAAAGCCTAGCCGCAATCTGATTAAGAAGGCTGAGGATATTCTAGACAACGTGATGTGGAGGAGATTAAGGAGGCCGAGCAGTGGATTTTTTGAGGACTGTTCTCTCTTGTAACAGGCCGAGTAAAGGGACCCTCTTGTTGTGACTAGGCCACAACTAAGGAAGCATTCCAGCGAGGGTTTGAAGGGCTGTCGTAAGGTCATTTTAGGGGACCAAATTATTGGAAGGAGGGTCATGAAGCTTTGCTAGAGGGCCGAGGTAAGGTAAGACTGTTTTAGAAGGCTGTTAGTGTGCAGCAGAGGTCTGTGGTAGGCCACAGGCCTAGCCACTCCAACAATCCAGCGTGGAAGTGTTAGGGGGTCCCATATGCTTAGAACAACAACATGAGGAGGCAACCATCTACCTTGATTAGGCTGCAATTGTTCAAGGTATGTTTTGGGGCATGATTGTTGGATTGTTGTAGGTTACAATGGGATAGCAACAAACACGGTGCTGCAAACACAAATGGGACAACAAGCTATCATAGGAGCAACAATTAACAATGGGACAACAGTATGGTAAACATGGAATGGCAATGTCACTAACAGTGGGACAACAAGCTATGACATGGTACAACAATGGAGCATTGGGACAACAACAATGGCATTGTGCAATGATGGCACAATGGGATAGCAACAACAACACGGTGCAGCAAATGCAATCATGGTGCAACAATATGAGCAGTGACAACATTGTGATAAGGGGCTGCATGATGTGAAATGCTACAACACAATGATGGGCATCATGGCAATGTGAAGTGTGGCATGTTGTGTGCAACACTTGCAAGTATAGTACAGTGATATTAAATGTTACAATGAGATGCAGCATGATGGGCATAGTAAGGTACAGGATGATGCAACATTGGTAAGTGCAGCGAGATGATAAGGTACAACAAGATGTTGTAGTGCCGGAAGGTGCAACACGATGCAACACAGTGAGGTGCAGCATGATGACGAGGTGCAACACAATGATAGGTGATGGAGTCACCTTGGAGAATCAGTTGAAGTAGCATGTCTTCAACTGAGCTCAACTAACTCATGTATCATCTTCTTAAAGATGATGTATGCTATTATAAGTCAATGTGTTAGACTTTTGTTGTATATGTAGTAGCTCTCTCTCTCTTTCTCTACTGAACTATTGAGGAACATATAAGAAGAATTGATCAAGGGTTTCCCCACATTGGGGTTTTTCCTTGGCTAGCGTCACATCTTGTGTCCTCTTGTCTTGGCTTGTTTTCTGCGATCTACGTTTATGTTCTATCTGCAATTTACTTTAATGCTGATGTGATTGCTAATCTGGAAAAGATATTGAGCTAACTATGAAAATTGAAATAAATTGCTTTAAGCATAGAACATACCTAAAATTAACAAAGTGAGAATTAAATGCACATTTTTTCTCATCCTTTGATCTAAATGAATCTGAGCCATTAGATCTTAGGGTTGCCCAAAACTCATTTAGGGAAACAAAAGGGGGAAAAGAAAAGAGAGACTACATTCATTCTTCATGAGCAGATTGGAGAAAGGAGACTGAGAGCTGGAGTAAAGTTCTGAATGAGAAATTTGTTGCAGCAAGCTGAAGGAGTGATTTCAGGGCAAAACTGGGCACAAAAATCAAGGCATAGAAGACAGTAGAAGGTAAAGTATTAACAACATTTAATGTTGTGAGCTGCACGCCGTTTGAGAGAAGTTTTTGAGATTTTTTTTGTTTAAAAAAAAAAATCCGTACAGTGTATATGGAATCCATACAGTACAGTCTGTATCCGTATAGTACATATTTTCAGCTTCAAGTGGGCATGGAAATCAAGGCAAAATGGGCATGATTTCCAAGGAGTTTTGGGCTGAAGAGATAAGTTGTATTTTGCTGTTTTGTTTTGTCTGCAAATGTATTTTTCCTGAACTTGAAAGATAAATAAATTTGAAGAGATTTCTAACGGGTTTTCCCTGGAGAAGATTGAAGGGGTTTTTTCAAGGTTTAAGTTGACCAAAAATATGTGTATTTTTATGTGTGTTGCTGGTCCGTATATGTCCATATTTATTTTCAGCATGTGTTGACAGTCCCATGTAATTTAATCTGAAAATTTCATTTCCAGAATTCTATATGTTGAGTGTATGTTTATGGGAAAGGGCATTTAACTGAATGGAAGTGATAAGGTGAAATTAAAACCGGGTTGGGATTGCAGGAAACATTTTAGTCATCAAATTTCAACATTACTCTCGATCAATCTTTCTTATTATCTATATCAATCTTTAGCAAACAGGAAACAAGATGCAAAGATAGTACACGATGATCAAGATGGCATGATGATGATGGATATTGGCAGGGGGAAGTCTCCCTAGTTGGGAGGGAGTGTTAAATTGTGCAACTAGGGCGAAATTACACTTTGGGCAGCTCATTGACCTTAGATAATTATTGGACAATATTCCTCTTTTTGGGAGGACCAAAATTGACCTTGGAAGCACTAAAATCAGACAAGAAGTATGTTTTTGAAGTCAAGCCCACAAGAGTACAACTGGTCAAGGTCAGCTTGGGGTCAATTAGACAAATTGAACCCCCATTATCACGTATAAATATAGTAGACCCTCATCCTCATTTGGCACATCAAAAACACAACATACTCTTCTCTCTCCTTCATTGATTGGGTCGTACAAATCTGAGGCAGCCTGTTCTTCTTCCACACGTGCGAGTTTTGGAGCTGATTTGACCTGCGCTGACTTTTTGTGTGAGGAGACTTTGACATGCGTTGGCTTCTGGACTTTAGAGGGACTGTTTGATTGCGTTTGGATGAGATATAGGTCTATCCAAGCAGGCTGCATTATATGGCACAGAAATTGAGGCAAGAGGAGCTGTTTGACCAGGATTGATCACAAAGTTGCAGGACTGTTTTGACCACAGGCTGACTACATGTTTTGACTCGGTATGACCACTGATTTGTTGACTGTTTTTACTGCTGTTTGACCACCAAGGAAGGCCGAGCTTGACTAAGGTTGACCAAGCTCAAGAAGGCAAGTTTGACTGCTGCGCTGACCATTGACTGTTGACTGGTTAGGGCAACCTGATTGCTGTTGACTTTTCAGAATTGCAGAACCTCATTAAGCTGATCAGATTTACATTGGTTTGGGTAATTTGCAAAAGTCAAGTCACATTCACTTTGACTTTCATCATTGTACTCTATTGGACATTCTCTCTCTGCTGAACATTTGATATTTGATAATAAGAAGGATTGATTAAGGGTTTTCGCCATCTTGGGTTTTCCCTGGCTTGAGCGAAATATTGTTATTCTCTTTTGTCTTCTGCATTTATTGTTTATGTTCTATCTAGAGTGACTGTCAATCTGAAATAATGGTTTATGTGATTGCGATTGGAAATTAAAGTGGATTTGACATTGGGCTAATAAAAGTACATTGGAGTAATTGATGCAAGCATAGAACATACCATTGTTATCTAAAATTAACATTTTACATTGGCACTTGTCACTTACTTAAGTCTTAGCCGCTCCACATGTTGGTTGTGATTGCTGGGGTGAAAAAATAAGGAATTGTACAATCCCATTTGGTGCTAATATCTGGGATATGGCTTCTTGAGTGAGACTAATGGCAATAAACATTCTGGTAACAGCAACTTAGTTCACTACTTTCATTTTTTTATTTGCCTGTAATAGCATATGAGGATTCCTTGTTTGTTGGTTTAATTTCATAAAGTTTCCACTGGCGATCATATAATGATATCATTTTGATCTGATGCTTTTGAATTATCGTATTTTCAGGAGATTCAGAGAAATCTTACCATCATCGGGTTGTGGAGCTGCAACGGCTTCGATCCATGTTAGTTCTATATACTATGTGCTCAGAACTCATTTAAAAAGTGGAATTGTGGTGGCTGGAGAATCATTTTGCTTTTATTTTTATTTCATTCTGTTGTCATGGTCATGTTGGCCTCATAACTGTAGTTCGGCAAAATGCTGTATTGAGATGTTTGGAAGTTATTATTAGGTAGACCTTCATCATCATGTGTTATCTGAGATTTCAGACTGTTGTAACCCGTTTGGACAGTTTGGTAGAGGCAATTCAGTGATCTTGCTTTTGTCCTTTAGCAAGTTTTGTTTTCTCATGTTTTCTCTTTTACTCTGTGTGGACAGCTTTGGAATTAGTGAGAGGCAATGGGTAGAGGCACAAGTTGAAAATGCAAAACAACAGGCAATCCTGACAATGGCAAAGTTGCAAGTATCAGCTGATGAAGCTCATGTTCACCTTGATCTGCAGTCACTAAGGTATGTTTCTAATCTTCTATCATTTTTATTTTGTATATTTGTGATAGGTATTTATCCATCAGAGTATAATCTTCAATACAAGGACGAGCTTCAAATCAATAAATTTTTGTTGTAATTTCCTTCAGAAGGTTATAGATGGTACGTGCATGATAGTTTTTGGGTTGTTTATGTCTTAATATTTGACATAGCTGGTAAATGTGAAAGTAAATTAAGAAGATATGTGGTACTTGGTTCCTGACGGAATGGTGTTGAAATTATCCATCGATATGAAATTTTGAAGCTTTGACGTAGAGAGCATTTTGGTCTGTAAAATGTGTATTGGATATTGTGATGATTTGTTATTCAGTTTTCCCTCCTTGTTCTTGGAAAGTTGGCTTTTCAATTCATGATTGATTGTTGATGAAAATTTGAAATTGGGACACATAATTTGGTATCATTGGATTTTCTAGGTCTCCTCTTTTTGTCTTGCTCTTAGGGTGATTAATAACTAATAAGTGTCAGTTAAGGGCTCAGGAAACAGGTATGGTAATGAAGACCATATGGATATTTTCTTTAGACTACTTTCAGAACTCCCAAGTCATTCAATATTTGAAAGAAAATTGAAGTTTGATCAGTTCTTTGTTTACTTCTGCTCAAATCACATATTAAGACAAATGTGGCAATGACCTTTTATTATATTTCAACATGTTGTACATGGATAGGTGAGTACATCATACTCAAATAACCATGGTTAAATTGATAGCTGAGTACCTCACTCAAATAACCATAGTCAGCTTTGACATGTTGACATGAATGTGATGATTGATACAATTACTCACAATGCTATAAGTAGTCAGCTTTGACATGTTGACATGAATGTGATGATTGATACAATTACTCACAATGCTAAAAGTACCATTAAATGGGCATGACTGTTGGGGACTTACTGTGTTTGTTATGTATTCATATACCTATTTTTTTTTTCTATGTTAAGACTAACCTAAGTACCCACGGGGATTTGAACCGGTGACCTATCGCAAGGAGTGCCTTAACAGCGCACCCATTCACCGTCAATCCAAAGCCCCGTGGGCTGTATTCATATACCTATTAGTTATATCAATTATGTTCATTATATTTCAACCCTTTCCAGATGATTTGTCTCTGAAATAGAACCAGCATAGATCCATCTTAAGCACGGATCCAACATGAGCCGAGAGGGATCAAATTTCTTTAGGCGCAAACTTATTTTAGAGTGCAAAAAACAATGTGTAATATTTTGTTGTTTAAATTATATTTTTGAATGTTAAAGAGATTACATAATATGTGTATTGAGCCATTTTATCAGCGCACATTAAATTGGCTTTTTTATTATTAATATATCTTTAAGTATACATCATTATTAATTCATATTAAAATATTTTATTCACAACTCGCATTGGGTATTTTATTCTGTAAAACATTAAAATATTTTCTTTTAACATTTTTTTTCTGCGTATAGATATATATGAAGTTGAAATCACGTGTTAAAATATTTTTGAAAGTATAAGGTTTAAGCATCTTACCCACATATATTTTTTTACTTCCAATTACTTTACATGAAATTATATTAGGTCATATGGACAACTAATTAAATATGCATAGCATTTTTTATAATATTTAATAATATTATAGCTGACATTGCTTTTCTATTTAGAGAATATTTTATTTTTATTTAAGAGAGATGGACATACTTACACATCGCCTTCAAATTGGGGTGTAGAATGAGCCTCTCGGCTTAATCATGGACAGGCGTTGGCAATAAATTTCAAGCATGAGTCATCAGCATGCCATATTTTTGGTCTGGTGAAAGAAAACTTCTATTCGTTATGAAGATGGGTTATTTTAGTCTCTTTGGGCAATTATAAGGATGTTGTACATACAACATTGATATGAAAAATAGTGAATGGAAGATGATGCAACAAAAGTAATACAACACAAAACTAGATCCTGGAATATATCGACTGATATTGGAACTCGAAAGAAAAGTCCCTCTTATCTGAAAATTGTCGTAGATAAGATAAGATAATTTTACTAATGTCCAACAAATGACCATAATAGATCAACGAGACTGTCGGTTACAATGATTACATCATGCCAAGCCGGTGGACCAAACGGTCCCCTTTAACATTTCTTTTAAAAAGCAGAAAATACATCTATAATCTAAGTAAATGTAAATGTAGAAGCTAGAAGCTCTCGGCTTTGAAACAAAGCACTGTGATGAAGCAGAGAAGGAGAAAAAGAAGGGAAAAAAGAGGGAAGGGGAAGGAGTCTCCTGCCCAGTTCCTACTCCTAACATCTGAGGTCGAGAGAAGAAAACTGAGAGAAGCTTGTCAAAGTTTACTGTCCTATGGGCATACTGGGTTGTCGCCGCTGTCTCCTGGAGATTCTAGGGCGCCTCCCAGGAGGATGGAAATCAGGACCTGGTGAAGAAGACACCCATCTGTATCCTGGATATGCTCCTGGAGGAAGGACTCAAGCTCATTGATATAGATCCCAAATAAAGTAGGAGAAAGGGGGCGTCCTTGCTTGACTCCAATGGTGCTTTGATGAAATCCGACATTCCTTCGACTGTGCGGAGACGACCAAGGACAACCTCATAGAGGTGCATGATCGCTGTTAGGAGAGTCGAGGAAATGCCAATCTCTCTTAGCCTCTGGAAAAGATCTTCCCTCGGGACTGAGTCCAAGGCCTTTCAGAAGTCTACAAAGCAGTAGTACACTTTAGAGGATCGATGCCTAGCCTCCTCGATCACTGCACGAAGAGTAAGGATGTGGTCGATTGTCTGGTGGTCTGGGCGGAATCTTGCTTGGCCCTTGGCCCTGAGTTGTCTTTGCTTAAGGAAATGGGAGAGTGTCCTATGGAGTGCTGTAGCATATAGCTTGGAGAATGTGTGCCCAACCATTATTGTCCTGTAGTTGTTGGGGTCGGAAGTAGGCCCTGACTTGTGGATTGGGTAGATAATGCGGTGTGACCAACCATCCGGAAATCCATTCCGAACCACCTGGTTGAAAAGGTCCACCAGATATCCTACTAGGGGGCGAAGTCCATGCTTGAAGAATTATGCCTGGAAAGCCTTCTTTGTTTGCTGCCCTGCTGCTATTCATTGTCCATATTACCTCTCTGATATCTTTGTCGGAGAAAAGGTGGCAGGAGGTTGGGGGGGAAATAACCTGAATTAGAGGCTGCCTAGGAATGTCATAAAGCTGGGAGGTGTGAGAGAACATTGAGGCAGGATCAAGGTTGACTGGGGTAGGTGAGCGCCGGTAAAGGATGGTCCCCCATAAATCTTTTGGGGAGCGAAGGAGGAGAGTAGCAAGAACCTGTCTCCTATGGGCAATGAAAAGGCGCTTCTTGCGGCAAAGGAGGCGACGATACGCTGAACAGAGGTCTAGGTATGTTGGTAAGGAGTTCCGGAATGCGTGTCGGAGGTCCTGATGCATATACTTGCATTCCTGGTCATACCATTTATTCATAGGACAATTTCTCGGTTTGCAGGAGGTGGTGGCGGTACGGGTAGAATGGGGGAAAGGATTGGAGCACCGCTTCCTAGATTGCATATGAGAGGCACTGGTATTTGTCCTTGGCGGAGCTGAGAGAGGCGAAATGGGACTTCGATGGGAGTGTCTATCTGAGGATAGAAGGGAAGAGATCAGGGTCAACCTCCTCAAGTCGGAGGGTGGTCCTGGGAGGGCTGCGGGGAAGAGTAGGAGATGGATTCGGGAGGTCAAACTGTAGAGAGAGTGAGAGGTGCATGATCTGCGAGAGGGATGGGGGTGATCGAGAAATTTTTGATGTAAGGGAGGAGATCTGGGTTTGCAATAGCATAGTCAACCACACTTGCCTCGCCTCCAAATGGTCTGTAGGTAAAGAAGTTCGAGGATGGGAAACGTGGTAGGCCATTCAGAATTACCAGCTCATGAGATTCTCCCAACTGTAGTAGATATCTCCCATAGGCTGTGGTGGGTCCCAAGTGATCCTCGGAGGTCCGGTGCATGCCGATCGTGGTTGGGTCAATCCCCCAAGTGCAAAATATATCCTCTGTTTGGTCGTGCATAGGAGTCTGGAGGCCTTTGGTCCGGGCATTGAAGTACCCCGTGAGAATGACGTCCCCTATTGCCAAAAATGTGGTGATGTCAGAGTACAGGTCTGTAAAAGGGTCTCCATCTGAGCTATTGTGAATAGCATAGGAAGACGAGATAGGTGGGAAGTAACAGACTGTGACATAAATGTCTCTCGGAGGTGATGTTCTGGCTCTGATTTGAATCCACATGAATCTGGCATACTCATTGGTCGTGACCACTGATACTCTGCTCCTGATCACGGACGAGGCAAGCAACACCCCCTGATCCCCTGACACCTCCTGAACTCTGTGTCTCCTGTCTGCAAACTGCGGTCCACTGGTATCCTGTAATGTCGGCAGAGGTCGGACTTGGCTTGCATGAGTCTCGGTAACCTGGAGGATGTGTGCTGAGCTAATGGCTTCATAAAGTAGGCATGGTGAAGACCAGAAAGAGCCATTGCCATTCCAGTAGTGAATCGAGAGATCCGTGCCCCACCTCCTCTCTGCTCGGGCCCGTCATTTGGAGCTACCTGAACGGGATGCCCATCCTGGGGGGAAGGTGTCTCAAATAACTGCCCGAAGGTTTCTAATCACTACCCATTTCCTTGCCTGTCTTGTTGCTGCGACCTGTTCCCTGGCCTGTTTCAATTCAGCTACTTGAGCTCTTGTGAGGTCTTCATCCAAAAACACTTTATTCGGAAGAGAGAATAGCTTCCGCTTGGCTCGGAGTACCCGAAGTCTATTCGAGGAGTCACGGAACCTGAGGAAGAGGGTAGAGTCCTGTCCCATCCAGGATTTGTCCAAGGTTATGTCTGGTATGTCGAGAGTGTCGCATAGAATCCTGTTCCCCAGTTCCATTGGGTCCGCTGAGGGGGGAGGTGTAGGGAGTCCTCTTACCTTAAGATTTAATTCTCTTGCTCATCGGGTTCTTTCCTCCACAAGCTTTGCCTGCACTACTTCCTCCACCGCTGTGCGCAGAGGGGCCTTGTCCTTTCCTTTGACCACCTGTGCCCATGCGATGATATGCGACTCCGTTTCCTGTTTAAAGGACATTTGTTGGGATCTAATTTCCTCATGTTTGCTTTTAAGATCTCTGATCTCCGCCTGTAAAATCTCGACGGAATTCTGCCCCGCACTTTGTTCTTAGTATTCCTGCAGTGTTTTTCTGAGAGATGCGTTGTCTCCCTCTACCGATAGAACTTTGTTTGACAAAGTGCCGATGTTGGCTCACAACATGAGATTTTCCGCCTCTAGGTGTTCCATTTTCCTCATAATTTGTCTAATTTGGGATGTCCAGAAAGCAAATTTGTTTCTAATGCAATATCGGTGGGGCTGTATACATTCTCACCTTTATTGTGGCATTGCTGTAAGTACTTCAACGGACCTTTGTTGTTGAAATCTTTGGACAGTGGCGTTTCGGCTTCCCCAGGGTCCTTGTGTTGCTGCTCTGCTATTGCGGTCGTTGAAGTCGGTAAGAATTGGTGGCGGATGTCCGAGACCTCGTCCACCGTTGTCGTGTAAGCCGGTTCCGGGGCACTGTCGGGTCCGTCTTCGGCCTGTATGCTGTGTAGCTTGCGTCCATGGCCAATGGGGGTTGAAGTGGAATTATGATCTTCAGAGAGAGCAGCGAATCGTACAACGCTTGAGGGCTGCGTAGCAGGGATTGGGGGCGGAAGAGAGAAAGATGCAGATCTTTCTTCAAGA
Source organism: Pinus taeda (assembly GCA_000404065.3). Classification (NCBI taxonomy): domain Eukaryota; kingdom Viridiplantae; phylum Streptophyta; class Pinopsida; order Pinales; family Pinaceae; genus Pinus; species Pinus taeda. Next base: position 131,639 of record APFE030640242.1, read on the forward strand.
GCATTAGATTGCTTAGAACCCTCTGATTCCTCGGGAAGAACATCCATGAGAGTGGTTCTAAGGTAGAATTTTAGATCTCACTCAAAATCCCACAGAGTTAACAGTTTTCAGGATTTTAGGAATGACAGAGTTGTTGAGATTTTAGCTTGGACAAGTGTGCTCCTCATTGGCTTGGTATCTAGCGTGTGGGACAATGTCCAAAAGTGGTCCGCAGGACATTAACTTTATTTTATAAGGTTAGAGTGAGTTTTGTGCATTATTAATGAATAAAGTGACTTAAAGTGATTTGAGTTGTGGTAATGAGAGATTATATCACAGCTATAGATCTTATTGGCCAAGAACTTAAATCTGGGCCATTAGATTTTAGGTTTAGGTTAAGATCATTTTTTTGAAAGGAAGATATATATATATATATATATTATATATATTGAGAAAAAGCGGCAGAGGGCAATGCAATGATATTTATTGTGTAGGTGAAAGCCACTTGACACTCAAACCTATGAAGCTACATGATAAGATAAGGCTTGAAAAAACCGTGGATCTTTCCAAACTGAACATGAAGAAACCGAATCTTCCCATTTGTCAGATTTTTGGCGATTTTTTGGCTAGACTCCCAATTAAATTGGGAGTATTACAATTTAATCCCGACTTTTTGGGGAATGAAAAAATCGACAAAAAGTCCGCTGATTTAATTGGCCAACGGAAAAAAAACTGTATTTTAGGATTTAATCCTGATTTTTTTCCAACTTTTTCCACATTGGTTTAGTCCCTATTGAAGTCACCTTAGTACAATTGTTGCTCCATCCCGCAATACATAGACTATGAATACTAGTTTCCACCATGGGTCGATCATCAACACAACTTCTGAATGAGTCAAGATTATTGATTTTGCCTTGTTAGAAATTTTTGCATAATCTAGATTCTATGGCTACATTTTGTTGAAGTTCTTGGTTGCTTCAGAAGGTCTTCTACATGAGCTTGGTGTCTTAGCATGTCAGAGATGGCTGATTGCCTCTTTAGGTGCTTGCTTGGTTGAGTTAGTGATTTATCGCTTCTTTCCTAAGTAAGTACAATAATTAAAGTCAATTAATTATTGCAGACTATTATGCCAAAGTACTAAGGATAAATAATTAAATTATTAAGTGACTTAGATATGATCTCAATTGTTGGTCTCAAGTGAAGCAAGATCTAATCTTGAGCATCAATCACTTAGGAGATTAGTGTTAGGGATTTGGCTTAATGAAGTTATAAAATAAGCCTAAGGTAGAGGTGAAGACGCACAAGAGGATGAAGTGATTTTCTCTAGAGCGAGAATCTCAACTAGACAAAAGAGAATGAAGAGTGCAGGGAATTTTTGGGAGTATTTCCAAGAGGTCGAGTTAAGGAAATTGAGAGGCAGAGTAGCTAAAGCACAAAGGAGGCCATGTTGTGGAGAGGATAATTTATCCAGTGGGTCGATTTTTCTTAGAGTGCACAGGGGTCGTTCAAGGAGGAAATGAGAGGGCCAATTGGCTGGTGGTGGAGGTTGAGTTTCTCTACGGCCAAATTCTTTAGGAGGCCGAATTTTTGGTGGGCCGAGTTACAGGTTCCAATAACGCATTTTTTCTATGTGTTTTTCTCTATGGGTCTAGGCCTAAATTTTCTTGAGGATTTTAGTGAAGGAAAATTGTTATTGGTGCATACTTACCCTTGTTATGTGATCAATCTCTCTGATATTTTCTTTTTTTTTTGGTTAATTTTTTCCGCTGCAAATATTTTATTTCAAAGGTTAAATAATAGTGATTTTATTTTCACAACAATTCAGAATTTTATTTAATAATTTTTTGGAATAAAATTGTTGAGGTATAAATATATCTGGACTAGTATTTGAAATTTAACATGGTACTAGAGCTACATAAACTCTAAGTTAGAGATTGAAAATCACAAGGGTTTTACAACAAGAAGTTATCCCTTTTTTACGACAACATACTTTTTATTTTTTGTTTCCCGGGCTTTGTGGATAAGGTTGATTTGTGAAATGACATTAATGAGGATGAAATATGAAGACATGTTGGATAGGGCTGCTAGTTTTAGTCCATGGCAGAGCAGATCACTATTGTTCTAAAAATTAATGGTTTGTCGGATTTTGGAAACATAGAGATCCAATTTTCCTTTGACCTTGCCCAAGACTGAGCAGTCATATAATTCCTGACATAGTAGGGAAGGACATGACACATAAGATGTGGGTAGCCTTAACGAATACTTATTATAGTAAAAGTGAGAATAGATAATGGTGCTGTAGGAGAAGTTGAACAACATCTGAATGAACAAATCAAAGGCTATAATTGCATATCTCACCAGGATCTAGCTATTTTGTGATCAACTGTCAACTGTGGGAGAAGTTGTGAGTGATTCAAATCTATTGAAGGTAGCTATGATGGGATGTGCTAAGAAATGGACCACCTTTGTGGAGGGGAATTTTGCTACACAACATCTTCTTGATTGGAGCCGGTTATGAGATGACTTCATCTAGAAAGAAATATGGGAGAATTCAATAACTGGTGGCAACATAAGAGTGGTGGGGATGGGGAACTTGCTCTTGCTGTGCAGGCGGGGAAGGGCAAACTGAAGGCCAAGCAAAATTAGGATGGAGGAGGATCTTCACATAGTAGAAAGGAGAAGGACATGAGCAAAGTAAAATGCTTTGCATGTCATATGTTCGGTCACTTTGCTGGAAAATGTCCAAATAGAAAGAAGGGCAAGGGAAGACATATATGACAACCACAACACATATGCATGAGTTGGTTGAGAAGTTTGATAAGAGCTTTGCCTTGGTGTCATGCTTTATGGCATCGTTATGAGAGGGTTGTGTTTGTGGACAGTGGAGCATCTCGTCACATGATGGGATCCCAAGATATTTTCACCAACATGGCCAAACAACCTAGATACCTGCACGTGGAGCTTGGAGACAAAACCTAGTATGTACTAGCGGGCATTAGCAACACCAAGTTTTAGATAGACTAGGGGAGTACAATGGAGGTGAACGAAGTGATGTTTGTACCAGAGTTGGAAAATAATCTCCTTTCAATTTTGGCCATGGAGGAAAGAGGGCTAGAGGTCAACTTCACGACAAGTGAAGTAGTTGTTAGGCCGAAAGGAGCTAATCCTAGCAAGAGGCAAGTAATTGGGAGCAAGGAGAATAACCTATATCTATTGAGGGGACAACCAGTGATAGCCGAAGTGAGCTTTGGCTTAGGAGAATGGGACACCTACACTATAAGGTTCTTCCTATGTTATATAGGATGGTTACATGTTTTTTGGAGATCATGGTGGAATAGGAGGGAGTGTGAAAAGGGTACCTAGTTGGCAAGCATGTCTTGGTATCTACTTCCTCAAGACCAAGGGTGATGTCTCGGTTGGTTTTAGGAGTTCAACAAGTTTGTTGTGGAGAACTAGACTGGGAAGAAGATTAAGGTACTAAGATCTGATAATGGGGGTGAGTATACCTCCAGTGAGTTTGAAGATTTTTGTATGGAGGCAAGGGTCGAGAAGGTATTCACAGTGCCTTACAATACTTAACAAAATGGGGTTGCCGAACAGAGGAACATGACCATAGTGGGAGTAACGAAGGTAATGATCTATGTTCAAGACTTGCATATGTTTGTGTGGGCGGAGGCCTACAACACAATTGTTTATTTGCAGATTAGAAGTCCTCACAGAGTATTGGAGGACAAGACTCCTGAAGAGATGTTTATAGGAGTAATACCAGAGGTGAGTCATCTGCGCATCTTCGATAGTCTAATTTATGTCCACATTCGTATAGAGAAGAGGACTAAGCTGAGTCCTCTTCACGGAAGGGCATTTTTGTTGGCTACAATGAGGTCCCAAAGGCCGAGAGGTTGTACATTCTAGGTTAGAGGAGAGTCATTGTCAGTTAGGATGTTAGATTCGAGGAGGGCAGGACCTTTAGGAAGTCTTGTGATACAGAGCTAGCTGAGGCAAAGAATAAGGAGCAAGAGGGTTCTAAGGTTGAGCAAGGACCAACAACACTGGCCGTAGGGAAAAAACCTGTAGATCTAGATTAGGAGTGGGCTGTTCCTTCGAGCTCTACTAGGAGTAGGCCGAGATGGGCTGGACATACATTGAGAGATGTTGAGGAGCATGTGGAGGCAACTAACAACACTTTCAAGCAGAGTAGACCTCCAGTGATATTTTCCATGGTGGACTGTAGTTCCATCATGATGAATTATATGTGGTGCCTAGTGCTGAAGTTAGAGGGAAAGTTTGTGGTCACTTCTCGATGGATCTTCAAGATCAAGCATGCAATTGATGGCGATGTTGAGAAGTACAAATCGAGGTTCTTGGTGAGAGGGTACTCCCAGAAGGAGGGAGTGGACTATGATGAGACATTTGATCTTGCCGTTGGATATGCATCTATTATGACATTCATATCTATTTCTTTAGAGGTGAAGGGGAGGATATGCAAGTTGAAGAAGGCGCTTAGGTTGAACCAAGCTTTGCGTGCATGGTATTCGAAGATTGATATATATCTTCTTGGTTTGAGCTTCACCAAGAGTGAAGCGAAGTCCAACTTTTACTGTGTTCTTGTTGAGAGTGAACTGCTTGTTGAAAAATGCAACTAGTTTTTGTCTTCATAATTGTGGTTGTTCTCATTTCAATATGTATCCTATGTAACAAACAAGATAAGAAAAGAAAAGTTATTATTATTAAAGCATGGGTTTCATGCTATTGATTGATGGTCTTCTTGGTAAAAGCATGTTCTTCATGCTTCTAGGGTTTGTTAAGTCGTAGGATTTATTATCACGTGTCAAAGGAGTCAACATCATGCTTATAAGACCCTTCTAGGAAAATTGTAGTTGTAAAAATAATTATTTTTGAGTCTAGAATGTCTTGGAAAATCCAAAAGTACAAGTCGACCTGAAGGAGGGAATCTGACCCCTTGAAAGGCTATATAAAGAAGCAGTTTGACCTCATTTAACACTCACTCACTCAAGAAGTTTGATCTCTCAAGAAAGAATTCGATTTGTAGCTGGGAAGAAGGAAGAAGATGAGCGAAGGTCTAGGAGAAGAAAGAAGGACGAAAAATCTTCTTTTTGGGCTCTTTCTCTAACATGTGCGAAGTTCTAGGCTTTCTGGTGCTGCAGAAAGAAGTCGAAGTTGCAAGTTCGAGTTGCAGAAGGACAAAGTATAGTATCTTGTGGCTGGGAGAACGAATACCCTACCTTGACCTCGTTGACCTTCGGAGGAGCTGTCTTGCTCCAGGAAGGTCTTAGGAGGAAGCTGAATTAGCGTTTGTGTAGCAGCTACAAGGCCGAAATGACAAGGTTAGGGTGTATGCTCATTATGAGACATATAACTAGATGATGGGATAAGAAGCATAGGAATGCACTTTAAAAGTGTCTCTTGGATAAGATTCATGTAGAATCTTGTAACATGCTTAGTATGATTGTATTATGCTTAAAAGGAAGAATTTGACTTCCTCTAGAATATGTAAAATAATGATTAATGTCTAACTTAGTCTCCGGAAGAAAAGTAGTAATTTGGTAATCAAGTTCGATCCTTGGGCACTTCGATGCATGGACGAAGTTTCAAGTCTAGATGGTCGACGAGGATGTTGATGGTTCAAGAAGGTCATGATGATGAGGTAAGTCTGCTTTTAATTATTGGTTATTAGGTTAACATATTATTTTGTTACTTGGAAGGATGTTGTAGGAATACATGATGACAATTGAGGCAAGTTCAATTGTGTGATGGAAATGTGTGAAGAATGTTGAGGGAAGCTCAATTTCTGGTACTTGGGAACTATGAAGTCAAGATGTGTCCATCTTGGCATTGAAAGGTAGTAGTACAAGAAGATAACCTGAAGGTCAAAGGAGATCATTTTCATGAGGAAGATATGATCAACATGAAGCTCGAAAAGGCTCAATGTAAAGCCTTCATGATGTTTAGATGAAAGTGATGAGCACGAAAGATGACCTGGATCCTGTCACAAGATTGAAGAGAGAAAAGATGGCTCCATGATACCTCGAAAGGAAGTAGGATCAATACAATGTGATGTTGAGAAAAGAGGGAACCAGAAAAGTATGAAGAACTAGTAGCTAATAGTCTTATAAAGACAAGCTGTAAGGCTTGTGATGTCGACTTCCCAAATAGAAAAGAAGTTTGGAATTTCCTCTAGATTTGAGAGGGAGCAAAGGAGTCTCCTTGAAATAGGGAGCAAGGTTCTATTCTCAAGATTAAAGGAGAATCGGGACGTCCTCTTTGGTTGAGAGGAGTAATGTTGGACATCATGTGTGAATTCTCTTTTTCAGGTGATGAAGAGGGAGTGGCAGAGGATTGGATAAGCGTTTGTAGTCTCCTTGAGGATAAAGCATCCAAGAAAGGAAATGTATCGACACTCTTTGAGGATGTGACAGGTGTCCAAGAGAAGAATGTTCGAATAAAACCGATATTCTTTGAGGACACAGGATTGAAGATCCAAGATAAGAAAATCCTAAAAGGACATACCTAGTGGACATTCGGATGGTGTATGTGCTTTGTAGAGGTAGTGTAGTATCACACGTAAAACCTCCCAACATAATGCTCTTGAATGAAGAAAAGCTTGTCTAGTTAGGCCTCAGAGACAGTGCCATTGATAATGATGATGCTTACATTATGGCTTATCAATCCGATTGTTCTTATGAGAATTCTTCAATTTGAGAATGATGTTGTACAATTATGAATACCTCCCTAGATAAAAGGGAGTGTTGAAAAATGTAACTAGTTTTGGTCTTCATAATTGTTGTTTTACTCATTTCGATATGTATGTAACGACCAAAAGTCGTATACACAACGTAAATAGTTTGTTACAATGTATGCTATGTACCAAACAAGAGAAGACAATAAAAAGTTATTATTATTAAAGCATGGGTTTCATGCTATTTATTTATGGTCTTCTAGGCAAAAGCATGTTTTTCATGCTTTTAGGGTTTGTTAGGTTTTGAGTATTTATTATCATGAATCAAAGGAGTCAATATCATGTTTATAAAACCCTTTTGGGCAAAATGTAATTGTAAAAATAATTATTTTTGAGTCTAGAAAATCTTGGAAACTCCAAAAGTACAAGTCAGCCCTGACAGTTACAAGTCAGTCTAAGGGAGGGAATTCGACCCCTTGAAAAGGAAGAAGCAGTACAACCTCACTTAGCACTCACTCACTCAAAAAGTTTGATCTCTCAAGAAAGAATTCGATTTGTAGGTGGGAAGCAAGAACAAGAAGAGCGAAGGTATAGGAGAAGAAAGAAGGATGAAAAATCTTGTTTTTGGGCTCTATCTCTCTCATACATGTGAAGTGCTACAGTTTTTGGTGTTGCAGAAAGAAGCCGAAGTTGTAGAAGGATGAAGTGCATTAAGAATACCCTACGTTGACCTTGCTAACCTTGGGAGGAGCTGTCTTGCTCTAGGAAGGTCTTAAGAGGAAGCTGAATTAGGGTTTTTGTAACAACTACAAGGCTAAAATCACAAGGTCGAAGATGTAGGACGAGTTGCAGTGTTGAAGCTGGCAGGTCGAAGTTGCAATGTTGAAGGTGATTGGTGCAGAATCAAGGGAGGACTTGTTGGAGGGCTGATGTGTTACCTGGAAAAGGACTTGGTCTAGAGTTTGGGTCTTTTTGTCTCAATTGAAGCAGATTCTATAAGAAGAGGAGTTTTCTGGGTTTTCCCCTTGGAGGGGTTTTTCCCTGGCTAAGAGCCTAATTTTTGTGTCCTTTATTGTTGCTTTTTCATTCTTGATATTTCTTTGATGAAAAGGACTAACTAATGAACTCAAGAAGAATAACTAAGTTCAAAAACAAGTATTAAGCTTAAGGAAAATAAGAAGTAATAAGTTGCCACATTGCATTTTTTCCAACATGGTATCAGAGCTAAGGTGAATAAGGAAGGCAACAAGAAGGACACTAGAAGGAATTACTTGCTTAGGGGAAGGAAAAAGGAAACTCTCAAGGAAAACTTGAAGAAGAAAATTGCGAGAAGAATTATCTTTTGAAAGGAACCTACTCGAAGAATCATTAGTAGACCTCTTTAAAGGAAGCATCAAAGGACCTTATCATTCATCACTCTTGGACGTTGTTGTTGGAGGAATCTTAGGGAACTTCTTTCAAGGAAGTCTCCTCAAAGATCTTAAAGGCATCATGAAGGTTGGAGACATCATCAAGAAGAATCTTGGTTATGAAGTAAGCATCATATTATTACATCATGTCTGAATCTACAAGTCGTATGGGTTGTTTCTACAAGGAGAGCAATAAGCTCATTGGAGCATCAAATTATCTAGCATGGAAGAAAAGGGTTGCCCTGAAGTAATGGAGTATGTTTCTGGGGAAATTATTGAACCTAACCAAGAGAAGACTCAAGAACTAGAAAATACAAGAAAGGGGAAGTAAAGGCTTAAAGGATCACAATTGAATCCATTAAAGATTCTCTTGTTCCATTTGTTACAAATTTGAAGACTCCCAAGCCTATGTATGGCAAGCTAGTGAATTTGTACTCTCTAAGTACATAAGGACAAAATATGTCTTTGTAGAATAAGCTGTATAGAATGAAGAAATCAAAGGATGAGGATATGGCATCCTTTCTCATGAAAGTCTCTCAGCTAAGAGGCCATCTGTAAGGACTTGGGTAAACAATATCTGTGTACTAAATGCACTGCCACTAGAGTGGAGCAGCTTTGCAACAAGCATCTACCCCAAGAAAGATTCAACTCCTTTTGGTGAGTTGTGGGCTCAATGCATTTTGGAAGAATCAAGGATCAAGGTAAAAGATGACATTGGATGAGATGAGCAGTATCAAGCCTTTCAAGCCCGATTCAAGAAGCTGAAGAAGGAAAAGTTTGGGATGTCCAAGAAGAAAGACATGTCCAAGCTCAATGCTTTAAGTGCAATGAGTTGGACACTATAAGAGGGACTATCCAAGCCAACAACACAACAAGAGAAAGGAAAGGAGTGAAGCTCCTGTAGTCGAGGAAATGGGAGAACCTAAGAAGAAGCCGAAGAAGAAAGAAGTGAAGGATCTTTATGATTAGAAAAGGCATCTTGGCTGGTTCTTGGTAAGATTGGCCTTTCCTTTAGGATAACAGGCATTGTTTACAAAAATTTTGATTTTTGCATAACATCATAAAGAGAAGCATGTGATTGTTGCATAAGTAGAAATCTACTTGGTTAAGTAACAAGTTTCTTTCTTGAAGTCATCTAGTCTTTAAAGATAGATAGATAGACCATTTTGCATACTGTTCATCCAGGCATTATCTAACATTATGTTAGAGGTCGTCATCTTGCTTTGATGGATCATTATGGTCCTGGAAGAACCATCATTATCGAAGGTTCTTGGGAGAAGCACTATGACAAAGTTAGTATACATTCCATGTAATGTGGAAGTAATATTGGTAAAGGGATGAAGGAATGCAACAGGTCAGGGTGCAGGCTCATTATGAGACATATAACTAGATGATGGGATAAGAAGCATAAGAATGCACATTAAAAGTGTCTCTTGGATAAAATTCATCTAGAATCTTGTAACATGTGTTGATTTGGGGTAGCATCGGATGTGCTCTAGCCATGAAAATTGGTGGAGAGGCTAATGCGCATGAGACCTCCAAGACCCAGAAATGGTTTGGGCAGATTTTAACCGGTTTGGGAAATATTAAAATAATTAATATTTTTAATGGAGTTCCTAAGTCTAAACTTAGGAAAAATAATATATTAATGGCTATTAATATAAAACTGGGTTAGGTTATGGATCAAGCCAAATCTAATCTTAGCCGTTGATTAGAAATTTAATCTCAGCCGTTGATGGACCAATGAGAAAAATATTAGAAGAGGCTTGAGGGTCAGTTGGAGAACATACTGAGGGAGACCAGTCAGTTCGATTTTTGGAGCGGGTTTAGTTGAGAAATTCGAACTAGTGGTCTAGAATACTTTTTTAAGAATCGGCTGGCCCAAATGAGTTTGTCCGAGTCAAGCCCTCACTGGGTTGACTCGGCCATCGAATCGGTTCGATCGGCCGGGTCATTACCGAGCTGGACAAGTTATCTAACAACTCGGCCGGCTTGGTAATAACCCGGACGGCTCGGCCGAGTCTGAGCCTACTTGGCCTACTCGGTGACAACAGTGCAAAAACTAAAAAAAATAAACGATTTTTTTTACTTGCTTTTTAGGAGTCCTAAACAGATTTCTAATTTTCCTATAGGTTATTTGGGGTCCATTCCCCTCTCCTAAACCCTATAAAACCCACCCAACCCCTCTCATTTCCTCACAACCATCTCATTGCATTTGAGTGAGAGTTTGTGAGGAGTTGTGGAATTTGATTTTGGAGCAACAGTGAGGAGTCTTGGGCAAGCATTGTAGCAGGAGTGAGGAGCTTCTTGGGCAACCATTTGGAGCAGCATTGAGGAGTTGGTTTGTTGGAGTGACCTTGAGGAGGCAGTTTGTACCTGGAGGTATTTTTTTTCACTTGTAAAAATCTGTTTTTGCTTATTAATTTTTATGTGCAAATCTGGAAATTGAAAAGAGTTTTTTGTGAAAGAAATGAACATTGAAGCAATGCTGTTTTTTTTTTTCATTTTCAGATTTTTTGCTTTCATTTCCGAGTCAAAAAATGGCAGCTATAGTGAAAGATGCTGCTCGGGCATATGTTGCAATGGTTGATAGTCAAATGCATTGCAAATTTTGCCATAGAAAAATTAAGGAAGGTCCTGGGGGCATTAATAGGCTGAAACAACACTTGGCGGGGATTAGAGGCCAAATTACTCCATGTGAATCAGATGAAATTGGGGAGATTAGGAAGGAATTGTTAGCCAACTTTGAGAAGTTTAAAGAAGAAAAGGCTAGGCAAAAAGAATTAGAGGTTGAAATTGAGAGGAAGAGGATTATACAAAAAATGTTGGCTACCAGCCCCCCTTTTGATTTTGAGGGTTCTTCCTCTATCCCTTGTACTGATGCGTGCAACCCCTTTCGATATGTTCCTCTCTCTTTGGAGTCTATTCAAGAAAAGGGTAAGCGTAAAATGAAAAAGAAGTGTGATATGAATATCAAAAGTTATTTCATTGTCACACCCTCTTCTCCATCAGATGCACATGGTCCTCAAGCTAGTAGAACTTTGTAGCCCACTTTAGATGACCATTGGAAGAAAGAATTGAGGGAGACTGCGGGTGATTACATATGTAGATGGTGGTATGATGCTGATATCCCCTTCAATGCTTCCTGTTCACTATATTATGAGCCTATGTTTGATGCCATACATGCTGTTGGAAAAGGCTTCAAAGGCCCTACTATGCATGAGATAAGGGGGTATCGTTTGCAGAAGGAGATTGCATCCATTAATGAGTATTTGAAAGATGTCAAGGACTCGTGGGCAAGAATAGGATGTACCATCATGTCAGATGGATGGACTTGTTGACTACTGGAGTAGCACCTGATGATTATGTGAAGACTCCATGCCCAAGGATGATCCAGAGGACACTTGTACCATTAGATGTCATCAGTCAACAGAGTTTTTTAACTCTCCTATCTTCTCATCATATTTCTTCTTTGTACCCAGATTCCACACCCTACGGGGATTGTAATAAGTGATGCTAGTATGATGTTTCTTGAATTTGTAACAGGCCTAGGATGTGGGACTCGATCAGCAAACGAGTACACCTTGGAGTGTTTTTTTTATCCGGTTAATTATCCCTTCTTTTCAGAGGCGGATAATTCTCTGGATTTTTTCACTCATTTTTACCCCAAAGCCGAGGTGACGGTTTGAAGATTGA
>APFE030640242.1:160346-178710 GCA_000404065.3 Pinus taeda
TTGATTAGGGACTTAATCTCGGCCGTTGATTTGTCAACGAGAAAAGTATAAGAGGAGGCTTGAGGGTCACTTGGAGAACACACCAAGAGATCAAGATTTCGACTTTCCAGGGTTGGGTTTGCTTAGAAAGTTGAGAGAGTGATCAGAGTTGCAGCTGAGGGGCATTGAATACAGAAGCAGAGAGGCAAAGAGACAGTATCAAGCGGATCAGTGCAGACACTGGGAGAGAGGGACGCAGAGCTAGCTAGAGGCCACGCATAGCCAACTAGAGGCCACGAAGAGCCAGCTAGGGCCCACAGAGAAGCAGGTAGGAGTTGCGCAGTGCCTCAGAGAGCCAGCGTGGATGACGCAGAGGGCCAGAGGGCTGACGCAGTGCCTCCAGAGGCTGACGCAAGGGTTATTGAGCTGACGCTTGGCTGGTGCAGGGCCAGAGAGAGGTTGACATAGTCCCTAGAGGCTGACGCTGGGGTTTCGTGGGGCAGATTGGAGCTATGGAGCTCCCAGAGTGTTTATGCGGGGTTTCAGTCGGAATATATGCTTCCAAGTAGAGAGGTACTATTGCCGAGAGGTTTCTCTGTTGGGTATGTTGGATTTGGCACCCAGATTGTTTTCTGAAACTGCTTAATAAATCAAACCCTCAGATAGCTGCACCGATTTTCTCGCATTGGGTTTTCCCAGAGACATTAGTCCAAAAACAACGATGTCACTTGTGTGCTTGTCTCTATTTCCTTCAGTTGTTGATCTGTAATGTGTTGAGCATGCATTTGTATTTATTTCCAGTATTTACATGGTAAATAACTTGTTAATTAACATAACAAGTAGGTAGGAATAAATCAGTAAAGTGCATGAAGGGTTTCTAACGTGTCAGACTTAGAAATTCCAACATGGTATCAGAGTGTGGTTGTAGATCACAAGAGAACTGAGGACATTAGCCGAATAAAGCAACAATAGCAGAAAACACTTGTCCTGAGTGACAAAAGCTATTCTTAGCAGAGTAGCAGCAAAGAAGGGGTGATGTAGTGCCTGCATCATCAAGATTGAGCTAGGAAGAGGTAACGCAGAGGCTGAGGGAGGCAAAGGCAGGCTCATGCAGAGGCCAAGAGGGCTGGTGCAGTTGGCTGAGGAGGTTGATTTGATGGTGTCGGGATTGTGTAGAGCTTAGGAGCTCTAACCTTCAATTTGCTGGGATTTAGGAGGCTGGGGTAAGTTGCAGAGTGGAGCTGGTGGGGGTACTGTAGTCAGAACTATACCTAACAGGGCAAGACCAAGGTAGAGGGAGTTGCTGCCAAAGTGGATTTCTAGCCAAGGAATCTAGATCAGTGTTGTAGTTGCATAGACAATTGGAGAGGGGTATCTCGACATTGGCAGAAGGGTTTCTAGGAGGGAAATCGAGGCTCAGAGGAGTCATACCAAGAACTTCCAGGAGGGAAGTAGAGGAGGAGTGAGATGGCACTACACGGAGTAAGAGACCAGGACAGACTGGACGAAGCCTCAAACTTCGTAGTCTGGAAGGCCAAAATCTTATCTGTACTAGATAGGAATCGTGTCAAGCACTTTGGCTTGAGGACAATAGCTGTCTCAGTTGATCCAGATGATAACGATAGGTACAAGGATGCAATGGTGAGGGCTAAGAGTATCATCCTTGACGGGGTCAAGTATCATATAGTACCACATATTGCTGAGAAGAAAACGACATAGGAGATGTGGGAGGCCCTGACCAAGTTGTATCAACATACGTGTAGAGGAAGATGCTACTTGAAAATCAACTGCGATCATACGAGATGAAGAAGGGAGAACAAATCAATCCATTCCTCAGTTGATTGAAGGAGATCTGGATCAATTGACTTCCATAGGCGCAACGATGGATCCAGAATTGATGGTGAGAACAGGCCTGAAGGGTTTCCATCAGAGTGGGGCCATCTCAACATTGGTAGAAGGGTTTCTAGGAAGGAAATCAAGGCTCAGAGGGAGTCACACTGAGGACTTCCAGGAGGGAAGTAGAGGAGCAGCGAAATGGCACTACACGAAGTAAGAGACCAGGACAAACTGGACGGAACCTCAAACTTTGTAGTCTGGAAGGCCAAAATCTTATCCGTACTTGACAGAAATCGTGTCAAGCACTTCACCTTGAAGATGATAGCGATCCTAGTTGACCTGGCTAATAACGACAGGTACGAGGATGCGATGGCGAGGGCTAAGAGTATCATCCTTGATGGGGTCAAGGATCATATATAACCACATATTGCTGAGAAGAACACGACACAGGAGATATGGGGGGCCTTGACCAAGTTGTATCAGCGTACTTCCGTGCAGAGGAAGATGCTACTAGAAGATCAGCTGCGATCATACCAGATGCAGAAGGGAGAACAGATCGACCCACTCCTCGGTTGATTGAAGGAGATCCGGGATCAACTAACTTCCATAGGGGCAACGCTGGATCCAGAATTGATGGTGAGAACAACCCTGAACGCAGTCTCAGAAGACTGGGAGGTGTTTGTCCAGAGCATATTGAGCAGGGCGACCCTTCTAGATTGGGAGGAATTGTGGGCTGCTCTTCGCCAAGAAGAGATTAGAAGGCTGAGCAAGGCAGGAAGTAGTGGCAAGGGGATCAGAATCAAGGAGGAGGAGGAGGAAGATGTTGCCCTAGCATCTGAGGGAAAGCAGGAGAAATTGAAGAAGAAGGACCTCTCCAAGGTGAAATGCTTCCACTGTGGGGAGTTGGGTCATTATGCGACCCAGTGTCCAAGGAAGAAGAGTAAGGGAGAGGCCTTCGAGACCAAGGCAGGGCCAGCAAGGGCAGAGAAGGAAGTGGAGACAGATGATGACTGTGCCATGAGTGCCCATGTTCCACTTCAGAAGAAGTGGGGAGACATTGAGCTGTAGTTAGACGAACTACAGGAGATGAGGGGCAGGATCCTCGAGGTACCCAGCCTCTTGGATTAGACCTTGCTACGGGAGCCCCAAAGAGAAGTAGCAGTACTGGCGGATGTCAGTAGAGACAGATGCGGATGGAGCGACAAAGGGAGCTACAGTGCAGGATTCCCAGGATAGCACGAGGCTAGCAGGCTGCAACAGTGTGAGCGACATGGGAGTGTTGCACCAGTGCAGGATGGCACATAGAGGTGTGCAACAGTGTGAGATGCATGGAGTTGTTGCAGCAACATAGAGGTCAGAGAGGGAGCACTTGTCAGTGATAGAGGGAGTTTCAGCATCAGGAGTGTTTCTAACCTGATGGAGATGTCAGAGTTGGGAGGTCAGTTACTTACTTCTTAGTAACTGAGTTGCAGTGCAATAATTAGCAATGGTAGTGCTATGGGCAACATGATGCAACATGATGAGAGGGGTTGCAGTGTACATGTAGCAGTGGCAGTGGCAGGGCCATGGGTAGCAGCACAGATGCAAAGGGAGTTGCAATATGGATGCAACAGTGGCAGTGGCAGGGCCATGGGTAGCAGTATAGCATGCAACAATGCAGAGGATGTTGGGCAGCTGGCGTAGCATCAGCACAGGGACTGATGTTGAATGATCAGAGTAATGCTCAATGAGGAGTATTACTAGAGCACAATCCTCTCTAAGAGGGAGGGTTGATTTGGGGTAGCATCGGATGTGTTCTAGCCACGAAAATTGGTGGAGAGGCTAAGGCACATGAGATCTCCAATGCCAGAAAGGGTTTGGGCAAATTCCAAACAGTTTGACAGATATTAAAATAATTAATATTTTTAATGGAGTCCTAAGTCTAAACTTGGGGAAATTAAAATATTAATGTGAATTAATATAAAACTGTGTTAGAATGGTCCAAAAGTCATGGATCAAGCTAGATCTAATCTTAGCCGTTGATTAGGGGCTTAATCGCGGGCGTTGATTTGTCAACGAGAAAAGTATAAGAGGAGGCTTGAGGGTCATTTGGAGAACACACCAAGAGATCAAGATTTCGACTTTCTAGGGCTGGGTTTGCTTTGAAAATTGAGAGAGTGATCGGAGTTGCAGCTGAGGGGCAGTGAATACAGAAACAGAGATGCAGAGTGACAGTATCGAGAGGATCAATGCAGAAGTTGGGAGAGAGGGACGCAGAGCCAGCTAGAGGCCACATAGAGCCAACTAGGGCCCACGCAGAGGTAGCCAAGTGCTGCGCAGTGCCTCAGAGAGCCAGTGTGGGTGACGCAGAGGGCCAGAGGGCTGACGTAGTGCCTCCAAAGGTTGACGCAGGTGTTATTGGGCTGTCCTTGGGTTGATGCAGGCTAGAGAGAGGCTAACACAGTCCCTAGAGGCTGATGCTAGTGTTTTGTGGGGCAGATTGGAGTTGTGGAGCTGTCGTAGTGTTTATTTGGGGTTTCAGCCGGAATATCTGCGTCCGAGTAGACAGGTACTACTGTCGAGAGTTTTCTCTGTTGGGTATGCCGGATTTGGCACCCAGATTGTATTCTAAAACTGCTTAATAAATCAAACCGTTAGATAGTTGCACCAGTTTTCCTGCATTGGGTTTTTCTGGGGACATTATTTGAAAAACAACTGTGTCACTTGTGTGCTTGTTTCTATTTCCTTCAATTGATGGTCTGTAATGTGTTGAGCATGCATTTGCATTTATTTCCAGTATTTACATGGTAAATAACTTGTTAATTAATAGAACAAGTAGGTAAGAATAAAGCAGTAAAGTGCATGAAGGGTTTCTAACGTGTCAGACTTAGAAATTCCAACACTTGGGGGCACCACAAAGATTTGCTTGGAAACAAGGGGCCAACACCTTGTCCACTATATTTGAGGTCCATTGTCACATCATGTCACACCCAGGACTTCATTAGGCATCCTCAAAGGCCCAACAACTCACTTTATTGATTATTCGACCCTCTTGAGAGACTTATTATTATGTTGTCGAGCTATCTTGGTGTGCTTGTCACCGAGGGATGTTATTATTGCACATTATTTTATTATTTGGGGCATAATTCGGCCAAATTAGTCAAATTGAACTCATTAGTGATTGTATAAATACAAGTGAGGTGATTAAATATTCATCATCATCACTTGGATTTGGATTTAGTAGCTCTTGATAATCTCGCATTCCCTTTTTGAGGATGATTTTGGATGTTATGGATGAATTTTGATGTTTGGATCTATTTCTCGTCTTCGAGCCTCATTATTGGCATCATATGGTTGTGATTGGATATACTCATTTGGACATGTAAATAATTTTTTTCATGCTTATTCTTGTTATTTATTTTGTCACATGAATGTTGATTGGATTTTCGCTATACAAGTGAAATTTACTGCTTTCCTATGCACAATTATGGGGATTTTTGATCTTTGGTAGCATTGCATCATTTGCATGGGCCATGTATGAATGGGTGAATGTTCTTAGAGATTATTTTGTTGAAATATATCTTGATAAGGTATCAATTTTTGTATATCAAAGTATAAAGATCTCACGTAGCTGCTATCATGCCCTAATGCCATGCGAAGTTGCTTGAAGACCTCCTTGATTGGGTAAACCTCTTCCAAACCATAAATTATCCTTGACTCCATCACTCCCAAGGGACAAGTTAGTTGTCCTTCCATAGGTGGTCACTTTTAACGCATATTTCTCTCACCTCTCCTCCTCTTTCGAGGCTTAGCCTCCATAGGTCATGTAGGGCATCACTTATCTCACGTTCTAGCCATCAAAATACTTCGATCTTTTGTCTATTGCTGCGCTAGGGTTTCCTCTAGAGGCCCTCCAAATTTCAAGAAATTCAGACAGTGGGATCTTGAGATAAAGCAAGCCCTAGCTCAATGATCATTTCTTGCCCTAGGTTTCCCTTGGCCAATATCCTCATTTGGATCATTACATTCTACTCTAAAGAAGATTTGTCCTTTGATCGTCTTCTCTTCCAAAATTAGGTCAAGCCCCTCTTTGGTTAATCAATTATGATTTAATGCATCCTTGACCTAATTCTAGGTGCACTTGATCTCGTGTGGTCCCGCAACCTAATAACTCCAATTTCATGAAGATCACATAAAGACCAATTCTTCATAAGGATTTCTAGGTCTAGGATTCATGTTTACAAGATACATCCCTAAACACTAGCCTTGAGAATCCTCCTAGCCCTTCTTAGAGAGCTTATCACCTTGCTTTCTAAACAGGGAAGCCATATAATTGAGTCTCTCTTGTGAATAGGTCTTGGAAATCACCCTTCATCCTTTCATTGACATAACCATTATTGTGATTCCTCTTATACTGGGTCTCCTCCCATTGGTGAAGGTCCATAAGGAGTAGAGAGCCTTAGCTGAGTTGATAGTGGGCCATCGCTCCATTGTTGCCCTTGACCTAGTAGTTGCTCTATAGGATCCCCTCCTAGGATCCTTGCTAGCTTGAGGGATAACATTTTCGCGCCATTGTCGAGGAGGAAGTAGGTCTACCTCCTTAGTGAATCATTGAGGAATTGAGTTATAAACAACATTTCAAATAATTCTCTGGCGACTCCATTCATTGTCAAAAGCCCTAGTTTGCTTGAAAGTGACATCATTCCTCCTATCACTAGGGCCCCTACAAGAAGGGGATAACAAACTCCATCACCCGTTAAAACTACCCTTCTCCTTGAGTTTGAAAAGGTCGGTAATCCTACCCCAAAAATAGCAACTGGCTCTAGAACTGACCGAAACCAAGACCAAACTAAAATGACTAGGAGTGAAAGGTGTTTGGTTAGTGTCTTCGTTCCCTTGAACTTGAGTAATGACCCTAAAACTTTACCTTAGGAATACAATAACTAGTTGCTCAAGTTCAAGGGTGATGCTACCATAAGTGCTCGTTACCATATCAAAGAGTTCTACTGGAACATTTGTCCTAGGCTAATATTCAATGAAGATATGGTCATGATGCTTTTTGCTTTGTCTCTTGAAGGACAAGCAAGGGAATGGTACCTTAGTCTTCCCCTAGGATGCATTGACAACTTTGACCAACTTGAGGATATGTTCACAAGTAGATGGTCATGTGATGCACAAGGAACCTTCAACATTGAGAAGTTCTATCAAATAAGTAGGGGAAGGGAAGGCATCAGAGAATTCATCCAAAAATTTGATAGGGTAGTTAGGGATCTCCTCGACGATTTGAGGCCATGTGATGCTAACATACTTGACAAATTTATCAAAGCTGTGGGTGGCCACCTAACCTATGCATTGAGGGATAAGAAACCTAAAACCTTGGTTGAGGCTAAAGAGATGGCCATGGAAGTTAAACAAAACCTACCAATTTCCAAGATGGATGTTGGTGAACACCTCAAGGCTAAGGTTTGTTGGAAACACTGAGAGGGGGGGTGAATCAATATTTCTTTTCAATTGTTATTTTTACCAGTTAGATCACTTATATTTAGAACACAAAATGAACAATAATAGAATAAATATTTCATTAATTTCTTCTTTACAATAAATCAAGTACAATAATAGTATAGGGCTCCAACCCTAGATGATGACTCCAATCTTCAATCTCCCAAGCTCTAACCTGTATTTTGCCAAGCACCGACTTGGAAGTCCAAGGCTCCAACCTTGTCAATTTTGAGGTACCAACCTCCAGGGCTCCAACACTAAATTTGGTTCAGGCTCTAACCTGGTTTCTTGAGGACTTTGATTCTCTAGGGCTCCAACCCTATCCTCCAAGGCACCAACCTTGTCTTTTTGAGGCTCCAATCTCTTGGGCTCCAACGCTCACTTTACTTTGTCAAGATCTATTTGGTTATACTTCATGACTCCCAATGTCTTTTTCAACAAGCCCTGTCAATCTTCACTTAGTCTTCACTTTGGTCTCCACGTTACATCATCAATGGTAACCTTGTTCTCTTAGAAGGTGTCACCACTACTCTTCATCTTACCCAAACTAGATCTCCAAGGTCACCTCATAATGACTTTTAATGATGCATCATGGTCTTCAAGATTAACTCCAAAGTCAGTCAAGGCTTCTCAACAAGGTGTCTACAATAGGCATCCCAAGTTCTGCACCTGCTTCGAGCCTCTTCAAGGGCTTTTTCAAGAATTTCTCAAGGGAGTCTTCACAATGTTGCCCAACAAGAGATGTCTCCACGAGCTCCTAAATAGGTGCTCCAAAACACTTCACTGGCTTCAATGAATATCGATACAAAAATGAGTCATGTACTTAGTTGAGTTCCTTCAATAGAATTCTGCACTGTTCAACTCTTCTTATGTCTAATTAGGTTCATCAACTTGAGTTTGACTGTCCAATGTTTTAGGCCTCCACCAGTGGCTGCATATTGTTGCTTCAAGATGCTGGACCATCCTTAGGCCTCCACTGCTGGGTTGACTGTCCTTTATTTAACAATGATCACTATAGGTTTGAGAGTTAATGCTGCTCCAAGTCCAAGGTTAATAATGCTTCCAGTGCTTCCACAGTCCAAGGTCAATGATGCTCAGTCCGAGGTGAATAATACTTCCACAGTTAGTCCGAAAGCAAAAGATGTGAGGCTGCACTGAGTGATGATCTCAGTTAGGGCTGCGGTGTTCATTATGTCACAGTTCTGTGGATAATTTGTGGGAAGATAGCCCGAGCTTGAGGTAGAACAGTTATGTGTATGATAATGCACTGAATTCTGTGTATGATGAGGATCCGACCCACTGTTCCCGAGTATGAGGTAATTGCCCCAAGACTGAGCTTCAAACAACCACCCAAATCCGAGTTGGATTGCCACTGGGACAATCCAAACTTCTTCCACAGATCTGTAATGCCACAGTTCCACAAAAATTATTACAGGTTTGAAGATTGAGGACAAGACCGTGGTACTATAGTGTGGTTTGATTAAACACAGATCCAAGCTCTCAATAAGTAATTGTTTGAGCCTTAACTTGTCACAAGGATCATTGTTTTAACTTTGGATCCTTCCCTTTTTATTCCTGAAACCGAGTTCACTTGTCTTGCTTCAATACAAGACTGCCCTCCACAGGTCTGCAATTTCTGCACCTCGGCCTCCTTACCTCTTTTTTCCTTTCCTTCTGAAATTATCACTGAATTACTTGCTTGAAATGAGGACCGAATCTGTATTTTTATGGTGTTTTTGCTGGGCAAGGTGAGAAGACACGTCTTTATAGGTAGGCCAAGATGAGAGTGTAAGAGTAGGTTGGCTCAATAATTAGATACACATTTTCCAACTTAGAAATTCAATTTCTCACAAACTATTGGGAGTTTCGGGACAAATAAGGGCTCATTGGAAAGAGGGAAAAATCCTTTTTCAGATCCCATGTTGAAAGGTTGCCTACAAGATGCCCAATTTTATTTTTCTTTGAAACTGTCCTCAAATTTTTATGTGCAAAATGTGATTAGAACAGCAAGGGCTTCTTCATTGTCATATGTCACCAAGTGTTTTTAAGTGAGGTCTCCACTTGTTATGTCTTTAATCATCACATGTCATCAAGTGATCTCCAATTCCTTCATTGTCCATGTCATCAAATGTAATGTCGCCAGATATGTCATCATGTGTGCCATTAATGTCACCATGTCATCAAATGTAATGTCGCCAGATATGTCATCATGTGTGCCATTAATGTCACCATGTCATCAAGATAGTGCAGTGATATGTCATTAACGATATGCAACATTCATCAATTTGTTAGAGCAAGGGCTAGATCATCACAAGGAGAGCTTCTTCATCAAGAGTCACTATGAGCATCAATAAGGACTCCTTCATCAAGAGCAAGGACATTGCCATGATTTCTAGGGCTTCTTCATCAAGTGCAAGGATACAAGAGGTTATGGTGTCTTCATGGTTAGTTCAAGAACATTATGAACAGTAGGCATACTTCTTCTTAGTGGCTTGACATCATAATGGCATCATTATTTGCTTGACGTCTTCATTAATGGAATCTTTATCAAATAAGAGTTATGACATCATCATTTAAAACCAAGCATCTCAAGAATATTTGCCATCTTGGTCAATGCCATATTGACATCAATGACAACCTTGATTAACAAGGTCGAAGTGAAGAAGGGAAAGTCCAAAGATCAACACAAAGAAATCCTTTTATTACTTCTCAAGAAAATGGAAAAGATCAGCGAAGAAATAAATTCACGAGATATGCTCTACATGAACAAGCTCAATGCCTTGGAAAGGGCCCAAAAGCCAAGCTATATCCCAAAAGGGAAGCATTTCCCTAGGAAACAAAATGAGGAGGATAAGCCAATCTCATCTCAAGTCCCCTACACTTTGGCTCCAGCAAACGTTGTAGAGAAAGATTCATCCTCCGAAGATGAGAAAAATGATGAGGAAGAGAGCGATGATGAAGAATCGAATGAGGAGGGTAATCTTGTAGAATTTGAAGCCTTCAACATTTTGCTGGGGGGTTCATATACTCATCCTTCCATTGGTGAGGTCACTATCAAAGAAGAGAAGGAAGAGCCAATTCTTAATGCTAATGATAGTAGAAGATTCAAAGGTGTCCAATATTTAAGAAAAGACAACAACAAAGACCCCACAACTGCCAAGGAGACCAACAAAAATGACTCAATTCCTAAGCAAATCCCTCACAAAGAACCCCTCTTTCAAGACCCCCGTAAGAATGATCCTCGGAAAAAGAGTAATTCCAGGAATGATCCTCAAAAGAAAGCATCTACCAAAGGAGATAAAGGTAAAGAGGTTGAGCTTGATATTAACTTGGAGATTGTTATAGGGAAGATAATTGTACCAGTTCCATTAAAGGAGACTGTGAAACTTCCTCTACAACAATGGCAAGTTGAGAAGTCCCTAAGCTTTGAAAGGGAAGAATTACCCATAGCATTACAAAATATTCACCTTCCCGATCTAAACCCAGGACATGAGCCATTCTTGCTTACCTTTGTCATAAATGACCTTCTATTACATAATTGTGTGCTAGACTTAGGGGCTTCCGCAAACATCATGCCATTAAAGGTCATGGAGCAATTGGGTTTTTACATCTCTCGAAGGTATAAAAGTGTGTGTGGCTACAACTCCAAACCCGTGGAAGTAGAAGGCCTCATAAAAGACCCCAAGGTTTCTTTAGATATGAACCCCAATATATCATTGCTCATGGATGTTGTGGTCATAGATATCCCCGATGTTTGGAGGATTCTTTTATCAAGGAAATCGGGTGCCACTATTGGTTGTCAACTTGAAATGAATTTGTCATTTGACACCGTTTCACAATCTGATGGGACCCCCTTCATACTTTATAGAGAACTTGCCTACCTTACTCATGTGGTCAAGCTGAGGCCAATTCCATATTATAAGACACATGAGATTGAGAAGCTTTCTCCTATTCTCCCTTCACAAGAAGTCCATATTCTCAAGCGACCAAATCACAAAGCAAACAAAAAGTGGAAGCCCAAAAGGGAATACAAGGTTGGGGATGTGGTCTTGGTTGATAAAAATCCAATACCCATCAAGATTCACAAGAAAGTCGGGGAAGATTATTACTACATTGGCAAACTTAATGACGAAATTTGGTTGCAATCGGTCAACTTGAGTCGTATCACCCCTTTCCTTGACACTTGACATTGTATTATATGCATGTTAGGGTGGGATGCATTGCATGCTCATTTTTCTCATTAGAACGAACATCATATGATATTTTTATGATAGATTAGATGCATTTAGATTAAATTTGCATTTTACTTTCTTGTTGATTTTTTTATGGCCTAATACTAAGCATGGGTGATCATAAGAAACCACAAAAAAATGCTACCCCGAGTGCTTGGTCTTTGATATGTGCATGTGACAAGCCCAAGGTTACTTGGAAGCAGGAGCGGGGAGTGACATTTTCATAAGCTCCTAGTTTGGGAGCAAATCAGGGGAGAATTTTTTATATAATATATATTTTGATGCATATATGTTAGTCAACAAAAGCAAGTAGAATGATGAATTAGATATAAAAAAGCATAAAAACATGAATTACACCATATAACATCAATCATCTAGAAGTTGTAATCTTCATCATCCACGTCCACAAGTTACAAGTTCTCATTTATATACCATGTAATAGTGCACATAACCAGAATAACATCGAGCGTAATCCATCTCTGAACTGAAAATACATCAACAAATAGGTTCTAGATGGCCTCCAACATCCAAAAAAATCATGCTACAACAAATAGCTACATATCATCAAAATCATTTCCTGTCTTTGGATCTTTGTCATTAATATCACCCTCTAAGCAATTAACATAGATAGAAAAAAATTAGCATGTCAAGTCAACATTTTGTTTGAGTGATGGGTACATTTTTAGTAGGGTCATGATGGAGGAGTTCGACAACCAATGTCACTAACAAGAAGGTATATAGAGGGCATGGTGCTTTTGATTAAATACGAGTCCCATACCCAAATACATGACAAAATCCAATGGAAACATTGAAATCCCCCCAATCCTAAAATCCTGAAAAACTGATACGTTTGCTGGATTTTGAGTGAGATCTAAAATTCTACCACTCTCAAACATCTTGAGTCATTTCATGGTAATGTTAAAAATTTAAGTAAAAAGATGAAAATGCAAGATAAAGGAGAATGCCAATTTTACTTATTCTTAAACATTACCATGAATTGCATATCAATACTAGGGCCATAAGTTTGAATATTAGGCTGCTCTACTAAAAAAATCTTGTTTCTTTAAAAAAAAATTGCGTTTGGAACATCTTTGTGACATAATTTTTGTGAAGAAAACCAAGGAGCAATTTTTTTTTTTTTAATTTGTGGTAGAGTGACAAGAGCGAATTTCGGGAGCGCGCTCCTGATTCTCTCTTGTGCAGAGTGCACTCCAGGAGCAATTCGAAGGGGGGGGTCCGCTCACCCACAACCCTGGACAGGTTTGCGGTACCAAGAGATTGCTGGTGTTCTCATGAACTCCCGTTTGAGTAGCTTCATGCACCTCTTTGAGAGCTCATGTCCTAGTTGGAGCCAAATGTTACCCACCACCTGTGGGTAGTTTATATAGGATTTTTTTTTTCTCCTAGATGGTCCTCAGTCGACAACCAACCCCTTGCAGCCACGAGATAGCTCAATGTGGCATTACCTCCACTAGCTGAGCCAGCCATGTGGTCCCTCACCCAATTGTCATAATCGTATGTTTGAAGGTGGGCTTCCCGACACCAAAGGTATGACTTTTCATTTGTACAATTGAGTAATTTTCCTTACTTGTCATGGGCATTTTTGGGCATGGATTGGTGGGGGGATTTAGCAGAAAGAGTGGGCTAGGTTTGTACTTTGTACTCTTGTCTCCACTGCCTGATTTCATGGTTAGCCTTGTATCGTAGTCTTGTGGGATCTCCTTTATTGGCCATTAGCTTTAGGGTTAGCACCACACAGGAAATCCCAATTTTTGTTGTGGTCTCGCTTTCCGCCAACATATACATCACTCGCTTCCACTCATTTTAGCCTCGTTCATCTCGTTCCCCATCTGGGTCCACATAGGGTTAGCCTTCCCCTCGCCTCGTCCACACCTTGCGTTGGGCCTGGAACGATGCTCGGAGGTTGATGCTGCTAAAAAGAAAAGAAACATAATTTGGCCACTCTCAACAGGAAATGTACCACAAAATGCAAAAGATAGCTGGGACATACAAATTTAGCACGTGGGCAAAAGCCAAACATGAGCTCTACCCCTTTATCCATGGCCATCACCTTGGTTCCTATGGGCCTTAGATGAGCCCCTTCCATCATTAAGGAACCCATGATTGTCCCAACCTTTGGTGGGTGATGCATTGCCCTACGTTAAGGGGGTATCTGCTGCTATATGTTACACAACATGCTTTCATCCGCCGGAGCCCCCAACAATTATGAAGATAAATCAATCAAAGGAAAAAGGCATATGAAGAATGGTGGAGAAACAAAGGCCAAGGTAACTCATGTGCAACGATTTTCTCCCTCCTACACTCATATATCTAGCTTTGGGGTTCCCTTATTATAGCTACCTTGTACCATGACATGTGGTCTGGATGATTCCCTTGATCCCCACTCTGTTCCATTGCCATATCATTTGCCACTTGCCACTTGAGGGATACACCATGGACATGTCACCCCCCTTTAAAGGTTGAAACCACCTAATAGGGTCCTTGATTAACCCCCTCATTGAGCTTGGAGACACTTGTACATGCCAAAGCCCATTATGGAAGGGCATGCCACCATGAAGTGCCCCATTGATTCCATGACTTGTAAGCTGTTTTACTTGATTATTCTAATGATTTGTTGTATTGGAGGGCAAGGGGACACATTGGATCTTATGTAGGATTGCAGGTGGGTCTCCATTTGGGGCTTGGTCTACCATGCCACCATGAAGTACC
This sequence comes from Pinus taeda, assembly GCA_000404065.3. Lineage (NCBI taxonomy): Eukaryota > Viridiplantae > Streptophyta > Pinopsida > Pinales > Pinaceae > Pinus > Pinus taeda. The sequence continues at coordinate 174,602 of APFE030640242.1, forward strand.
ACATTGATTCCATGACTTTTAAGCTCTTTTACTTGATTATTCTAATGATTTGTTGTATTGGACGGCAAGGGGACACATTGGTTCTTATTCAGGATTGAAGGTGGGTTTCCATTTGGGGCTTGGTCTCCCTATACGGGGCCCTAGCCTTCCAGACGACCACATTGGCACCTGTAGGGTGAGTGTTGAGAGCCATGGGCCTGCACCATAGCAGAGAGTACTTGAATTGCCAGAGTATGCATGCCTTAAAGGGCCTGCTGCTTTTTGAAAGACATATGTAATGCATTGCAACGAGACTTGCAATGATGGTGGATCATTGATCCAAAGCCAACTAGCAATGGGAACCAGGGAAGTTGGCCTTCGTTGGCCTGGGATAAAGCTTCCCAAAAGTTTATTCTATGGTAAATATTCAGTAAATTGTCTTGAAAAACATATCTTTAAATCTTTATTGAATAATAATATTCTGATTTTTTGTTTTTGTTAATTTTGAAGTTATACATAGTATAGGTTATATAGTATATTATAATTTACATAATGTATGTATATAATGTATATGTATTATGTTATATAAAAGTTGAATGGAATATATTTATTATTTGAAATCTGTTATAGTAAATTAAGAAAAATATAAGTTGTGTATGTGTGAGAGAGAGTTTTAACAATGTATTTTATGTGGTGATTTTTTGCCAAATTTCACTGGCATCAAATTTGAACACAAACGTGAATCAGGTGACTTAGATCAGACCCATATGACCTTATGTAGTGTTTTCAAAAGATTATAATTAATGAGTTCATCAAGTTCAGCAAAGAGGTATATTCTTAGAGTTTCATCTTTTCAAGCACATGCTTTTGATAATTTTCAAGCAATGGTCAAAGAAGTGTAGGAAGAAGACACATGACTGAGGCACACGTAAGTCCTCAAGCTTTGGTGACAGAGCTTGCCAATGGGGAGGTTCTGTGGTGTATTTAAGCACAATATTTTTATTTAAGCAAATGAATATGTATTAATGAGCTCTTTTGTGTTCAAACACAGTTTTTTAATGATTCTGTACAAGGCCACTTATTATAAATAATGTCTCATAAATAAGTAGTATGTTTAACTATTTGAATAATAGCCTAATTACCTCATAAAGGTAACGTTGGTCACAATTTAGGGTGTTAGGCCCTCTTTTGTATAAAGAGCAGTTTCTTCCCTCTCTTAATCAATTCAACTATCAATATTAACGTATTACTCATCTAAGGGTTATTACACGGTCTTCCTCCATCTTTTAGTATTTGCAGGTACAATACAACCCTGCGTGTGTAGGTGCCCCTAACCATTTACTCTTTCATAGTTCGATTCCTTGTATTGGGATGCTTCACTAAGGCTTTCTTTGTTCTTTTTTCTTTTTAATTTGTATTTTTTTCCCAATATCTAATGCCTGTAATATTATGATCATCATTTTATTGTGATCCTGCTATTTCCTGTTCCATGGCTTTTTTTTGAGGTATTAACATATCATGGATTTCTACCTCTAATGCTCTAGGTACACAAAGGTTGCTTTTTTTCAGAGTAGTCAGTGAAATTTGAGTTTTTCATCAGCAGTTTCTTATTGTATGTTTTGCAGGCGAAAGAATGCAGAAATCAGTAGCGATTTAAGTACACTTTCTCAGAAGGAAGAGAAATTGCTTTATCAGGTTGTTTTCTGTTTATTATATCTAATGTTTCCGAAAGCATTATTTCAATGATTGAGGATATAAATATTTGCTAGCTAAATTAAAGGAATGGTGATGTAAATTTCCCATTGTATATATTTTATATAGTAACCACCCTCTGGATATATTTTATATAGAGATGTTCCTGTTTGCTTGTATGGTACGTTTGGTTGCTGGTGATGCTGAATGGTGTAAATAATTTGTTTTTGTTATGAGTTGCATTATCATTTTTGTGATTATGGCATATTCTTGTGCAATTATCTGGCACCTACTTACAGATTGCAGTTAGATTTCACATTAGTACACCCATGTGTAATCGTAATGTAATCAATAAAGTTAAGAAGATGACATCATCAATTGTTCAAGTTGAATGAGGTTATCATTAATAGAAGCTTCTAAAGAGGCCTTCATATGTACAAGATGCAACTTATGTTCGAAGTTAGTTGTCTTTGTCCATGTTCTACTTATAAAAGAGGAAGTATTGTTTAAAGTCTTGTTTAGTATATCCAATGTTCTACTAATTTAACATTTTCCATCAATTTGTGTCATAAGCAAGACCCTGACATTAAGAGGCAATATTATATAATAACAATAATCTAATTTTTAAGGTTAGCCAAGTTAGACACCAACTTGGTGTATGAGACCACCTTGTTTGTGGGACAAGGGGCCCACCTCTATGCAATCATTTGATTGCTAAAGTCTACAAAGTTGTACATACTCTACCCCCCTCTAAGTTTGTATGGGTGGCCTCTTACGGGGAAACACATATTCTTAACCATTAATCCCACTGAAGTTATACATCTCATATTGAAAGACAAGGGGTTGGGCTTTGATCCACTATGTGTGAACAAGTCACAAGACCATTTGATATAATCTCTCTGGGTCCAACTGCACATTCGACCACTACCTCAAAATGCCCCCATCTATGCTAGATACTCATGGGAATTGAACCTTGCCTAGCGGTGAAAAAGTCTTTGCTTTCGACCATTGGATCCAACCCCTTTGGATGCATTGTGTATAGTGATACCATGCATCTATAGTTTCACCTTTTCATTGTTTGTCATCCATTCATTTTTGTATAGCATTTTATTACATATATTTTTGCATATCCAATTTGTTTGAGCAAAACTATGGAATTTTCGGAGATCTTCATAAGCTCCATTAGGCTTTCATGATAATAAAGACTAGAAATTTTAAGATTTGTAGCCCACCCGGTTTCAGTTCGTTTTTCTCGTCATGTTTAATGCCCAGATCCCATGGTTAATTGCTGATTTATACACGAATATGAAATTTAAAAGAAATTCTTGAAAGTACCACTACTCTTTTACACTTTCACTTTTAGCTATTAGGAAATTCACAAGCATGCACAAAAATTTTGGACACTAGTTTTTGTAAGAAAATCAGAAAGGCAGAAAGATTTCCTTATCTTCATAATTACTTGTGATGTATTTGAATTTTTATTAGCTTCTTTTATCTTCTTATCATCAAGCAACCATCAAAACCAAAAACATGAAGATCAAGACAACAAGTGACACAGTATGTAGGCTTTCGGCTAGGGCAAAACCCAAAAATTCTCCTCTTCCTTTAGGACCAAATCAAATGAGACAACCAAGACCTTTGACCAACAATAAGACTTCCTCTAATCCACTAACTCAGCCTTCCAACTACTCTTTTCTTAATCAAGATAAAGATACCCAAATCAACAAGCCTTTAAACATACAAAGTCAACACAAGTCAAAGTAATTCGGCTCCAAAACAAGGTCTCGGCATTCCTTCCTATCTCTGCAATTTCAGCCTGCACCTGCAGCCCTGCAACTCACACTTCAACTTCAGACTTATTCGCAGGTGTGACAGAAAGTAGGCAGATTTTTGGTTCCTTTATTCTTCACTTGCATTCCTTCCTTCTTGCAAAGATAGGACCTTCCTTCCCTAGCTTTCTTGCACTTCTTTGTCACTTCAGATTGCAGATCGAATTCTTCTTGGATGGATGTCACAATAGATCGATTTCACTGCTTATATAGAGTCTTTTGGCATGGTTGACTTCCTTCAATGAGGCCGACTTGTTGGAGTTGGAGCCGACTTGGTGGAGGAGACTTATTTTACAATTTTGACATAAAAACAATTTTCTTCTTTGACATAAGGGGCCCTAGAAGGGTCTTTTACATGATGATTATGACAATGACTCAAGAAACAAACCCTATAAGCACACAATGGGTGCTTTGACCTAGAAACATAATAAATTGAGCGTGAAACCCATGCTTTAAAAAAATAATTTTCTTTGATCTTTACAACAAATGAATTACATCACGTCATGAGCTAGACAACAATTATGAAGACTGATACTAGTTACATTTTCAATGGTTTTTGGCAGTGTTCCATGGGGACTCCCCCCCCCCCCGTTTCCTCGCTCCCTCGTG